>JAMPIV010002330.1:0-131146 GCA_024509875.1 Oreohelix idahoensis
GTGCAAGCCAACCCATCCCTAATATCGAAAGCTCTACAGCAGCGGTTTTCAACCTTTTTGAGTCCATGGCTCCCCTGACCAACTACATTCTTTCTGCGGCTCCCCTGTGGGATAACTGGTAACAACTCTGGCGATCTTATGACATTTAGCAAAACTTTTTTTGAGCAGGAGAGCTTTGGAAAGGCTTTTAAACAATGTAATTTTTAAATGTAATTTAAAAAGAGGCAATTGGACAATCTGTGAAAAAATGACACGTACAAGAAAAAATACACACAAAGTGCACTTTGAAAACCCTTACTATAAACAAGAAAACAGCACAGATAAAGTAGTTTCTTTCTAACATTTTTTAATATTTTGTCTGAAAATCATTCACTGATATACTGCACTATGATTCAATCTCTCACTGATATACTGCACTCATGATTCAATCTCTCACTGATATACTGCACTCATGATTCAATCTCTCACTGATATACTGCACTCATGATTCAATCTCTCACTGATATACTGCACTCATGATTCAATCTCTCACTGATATACTGCACTCATGATTCAATCTCTCACTGATATACTGCACTCATGATTCAATCTCTCACTGATATACTGCACTCATGATTCAATCTCTCACTGATATACTGCACTCACGATTCAATCTCACACTGATATACTGCACTCGTGATGCAATCTCTCACTGATATACTGCACTCACTATTCAATCTCTCACTGATATACTGCACTCATGATTCAATCTCTCACTGATATACTGCACTCACGATTCAATCTCACACTGATATACTGCACTCATGATGCAATCTCTCACTGATATACTGCACTCATGATTCAATCTCTCTATGATATACTGCACTCATGATTCAATCTCTCACTGATATACTGCACTCATGATTAAATCCCTCACTGACATACTGCACTCACGATTCAATCTCTCACTGATATGCTGCACTCATGATTCAATCTCTCACTGACATACTGCACTCATGATTCAATCTCTCACTGATATACTGCACTCATGATTCAATCTCTCACTGATATACTGCACTCATGATTCAATCTCTCACTGATATACTGCACTCATGATTCAATCTCTCACTGATACACTGCACTCATGATTCAATCCCTCACTGATATACTGCACTCATGATTCAATCTCTCACTGATATACTGCACTCATGATTCAATCTCTCATTGATATATTGCACTCATGATTCAATCTCTCACTGATATACTGTCAAAGTTTTCAGGAAAGTATTTTTCAAAATGAACACTGAGTTGAGAAGCGGTCCGGGGGAGCGGGACTTCAAAGGCTGGCCAACATCAAAAGTGAAATTTCTCCGGGGTCACACAGGTTGACAACACCAAAAATGAAATTTCCCACAGCTTGGTGTTTTCTTTACAGCTAAATACGAAAAAAATCCAAGCCCACCCACGGCGCCCCTCACCGTCAGTCATGGCGGCCCAGGGCGCCGCGGCGCACAGGTTGAAACTGCTGCTCTACATAACTAAGCCTGAAGACGGACGAAGAGAAGGGAAGAACATTATTCAATCGATATGTGGAGCAAACGGATAAAGGGAACAAAAGTGCCCGCCTGAAAATAAAGGACATTGTTCTGAAAAAAATGCCGTAAGGGGCCAGATATACTTCGATCTCATTTCTGAAGAGGACGTGGTGTACACAATAAAACTCAGCAGAAACACTGCTCGACAACACAGCCATTATAAATATGGTGAGCGATTTCAATAGAAGCTTACAGAATGCTGAGGTGCCGGAAGACTGGCTACACAGTTACCTTCGGCCACTTCCTAAACCTGGCAAAGACCCCATACCACACTGCTCAGCAGCTATCGAATTATCACACTACAGAATGTCTATGGTAAATTACTTGAAATGATAGTTGCAAGACAAGTAATGAGCCACCTAGAAAATGCACACATCCTTCCTGATACCCTTAGGAATACTCACGCTGTCAGTGTCACAATGTGAACGACTGGAAAACATTCAAAATGAAGGTATGCGACTAGTTTTGGCTGTCTGCGTGATACCCCCATTGTGACAATGAGATACATGCTTAGACTGCTGTCGATTAGATCCAGATATGCGATGACCCAGGCAAAAGCCTATATGCGAATAACCACCGACAAAAGACATTCCCCTATATGAGAACGTAGCTGACATAAAAGGAGCCATAATAAAGAGGGGAATGTCATGGATGGCATAGGCAGAGGCTACGATTGGTCAGGTGACCAGGGTTGAAAATGTATCCAAAGGGGAAGAGTGGAGTAAGTCAGGAGAGAATTGGATAAAATACCAGCAGGTCATCATTAGCCTTAGCAGAGATTGCAGATCAAGGGGCAATGGAAAAGCAGAACTGGAGATTAATCAGCTGATAAGTGATCATGCTGGGGATGATGACGCCATGGTGTACACTGATGGATCTGTAGTGCGTGGTGAGAAATCAGGATGGTGCTTCTCTGCGAGAATAAATGGCAGGATCGTCACTGAACAGAGTGGAGCCTACATGACTGTAGTGGTTTTGATGGTATTGTATGATGGTGATATTACTAAGTGTGATGCATGAGGTCAGCTGTGAAGGCTCCTGAGATAAAATGTAGCTGTGAATTGTCAGAAGGCCCTTCGTGCTACCACTACGACCTCACACCTATCTTTTTTTACTAATGAATGTGGCTACGTTAAATGTCTAGGGTAATGATATGTAATGTGTTGTGGTAGTTTACATACACACACACAGATATTTAATAAGTCTAATAATATTAATAAAAATGTTATAATACACTGAACTAACTCAAGTTGTGTAAAATTTGGATAGTAATTTTCTTTAAATTTATTTGTTCTGGACCAAGGTTTTATTTTGGCCAGAACATATGAAAGGTTTTGCAATTATAAAAGAAATGCATGAATATGACATAATAAATGCAAGGTGTGTATATATGTATGTTACTATACTAGTTAATATTACTACTGTTTATAGTTGTAATCTATTTGGGAGAACATTTAATGGATGTGCTGTTGGGGTGGCCTCATCACTCCCTGTCTATGGTGACTACACATTGTCCAGTTATTTGATGGAAATTTTATGGGTGTGTTAGGAAATATGTTGAGTTGGTGAATTCTCAGCAGACCAGACGCTCACGTAGCTTGAAGGTGTAGCTCTGGTGCTGAGATCTGGTGGCCCCACCTCTCCGTGCTTGGGGGCAATATCAGAAGTCTGGTGGCCCCACCTCTCCGTGCTTGGGGGCAATATCAGAAGTCTGGTGGCCCCACCTCTCCGTGCTTGGGGGCTATAATAGGCTGCTCTGACAAAATGTTACTGCATTGGTGCCAACTAAAACTCACAGTTCTGCAATCAAAGTATTAGTCATGTGTCAGAATTCCATCCTCTAACCATTTCTGGACACAACACTACACAACAACAACACCACATAGACGGGTCAGATCTTTCTGACCAAACAACACATCTTACCAAGTTGGTTTCACATAGGATAAGTTCTCCCAGACTACATATTCTGAAATATGTTCATTAGCTTCCTGCCATAGAATAGGATAGGTGATATGTTCCACTGATCTCAACACTTGATCTATCCTTCATAATCCTTGCTGGAGTTTATGTATTTTATTTGTCTCTAGACCCCTGAACTGGGGGGCGGGGGGTCTAGAGCGAATCCTTACTTGTTGTAAGGGACAGATTATGCTATTGCAATATCAAATCACTCGAAACCTTAAACAAATATTAAAAATGTACAAAGAAATAATTTCAGTCTTACCAGAATTATGAATATAGAACACAGTTAAATGCTAGCAAAACTCAGCTGAGCTGCTGGCTTTAGGATGGCGTCCCTCTAAATATTTCAATAGCTTCTGGGAATTACACCACTTAATAATTCACTGTGTCTACTAGGACAACTTATAATGAATGGCACAAAATGCGCGTCTGAGCGCCGATAATATATTCATCTATGGCCAATCACTGCCTTTTCTTTTTTCAAATTCAAATATCCTACCAAAAAGTCATTTCAGTCATACCTCAGTCAAGTATGCCTTATTGTCTGTTGGTCCGTCCGTCTCTACTTGCGTTTCACAAAAAAAAAAACACTTGTTTTTTGAACCAACTCTGCCTTCCCCTACACAATTTTGCCTTTAAAGTTATTTTTAGCCACAATTCACCATCCCACCCCGTCTCTTCATTCCAACTAGATTTTAGCACTTGCGTCTTCAAGGCCACAACTTTTTTTTTTGAAAATTAGTGACATGTTTTTTTCAATGCAGACGCTCGCTGATATGAACAACACAGTCTTTTGTCAATATCTTTCTTATTATCTATCCGTCTGTAAATGAAAGCATATTATTTCACTGCTCAAGATGGGCCATCCGGCCAGCTAGGTTTTATATTCCTAACATTATTATTAAGAAAAGTTACTTTTCAAATATTTTCTAGAATCTTCTGGAATGCGTTCATCACTGCATTCAAATAAACGGACTAAGTTATCGCAAAAGCGTCCAAGAAATGACTGTGGCGTATAATATCCAAGGTCCCTTTTGTCGATTTCTTTACTTTATGTCAACTTGGGGAACGTGACTTTTTTCCTCCTTTCCCCACCAATTTGCGTCCTTTTAGCCTTGCTAGTTTCAAGCACGCGTTCAGTCAGATTTTTCCTTTTGATCTCCGTTCTCATCCCGTTCCGTTTTGCCTTCAAGTCTAACAATTTAATTTCCATGGCGGGTGATGACCCGCGGCGTGGGCGATCATGTATTCTAGCAGCTTACGCATTAGTTTTTTTATCCCTACGTTGTATCATTGGAGATATTTTAACGTTGTATCACGGTTAATTTTGTGACACATCTCCCCACTTGAAAACATGCCTACGGCAAGTTCTAAAACCAGTGATACACATAGATAAAATCTCTCCTTACGCCTGCCATTACTCTAATTTTGATCACAGGGGTGCCGACTGAGGAAATCTGCACCGACATTCAATTTGCCTGGGATATATTGGATACTAAACTGATAAGGTTGAAGCAATAAAGACCACCTCAGCAATCTTGCGTTTTCATGCTTAGCCTGAGATAAGAATACGAGAGGCTGATGGTCCGTCTCGACCACAAAAGTCCTACCATACAGATAGATTTGAAACTTCTTTATTGCCCAGATTAACGCTAAACATTCTTTTTCGCTTGTGGAGTATCCTTGTTCCGCCTTATTCAATTTGCGGCTTGCATAAGCGACTGGTCTCAGTTCCCCATCAGGTGAAGATGATCTTTGCAACAAAGCCGCTCCGAGTCCTACATTACTTGCATCGGTTCTTAAGACAAAGTCCTGTGTCAAATCAGGTAGTTTGAGAATAGGCTTGCTAGTGAGTTTTTCCTTTAAGTCTTGGAACGCTAATTCACTTTGCGCAGTCCAATTAATTTTATCTGGAAGTCCCTTGCGAGTCAGATCAGTCAGAGGAGCACAAATAGAGTTAAAATCTTTGATATATTTTTGATAAAATCCGCATAACGACACGAATGATCGCACATCCTTTTTTGTTTGTGGTCTAGGTGCTCTCTGCAGTTTTTCCAAGTTCTTGGGATCAGGGGTCATGTTACCCTGATATACAGTGTGTCCCAAGAATTCCAACTCTTTGCATCCAATGCAACATTTTGTTGGCCTAGCAGTTAAGTGCGCCTCCCTAAGCCTATTAAATAACATTTCTAGAGCTTCAATGTGTTCTTCAAATGTCTCTGTGGCGACGAGAATATCATCCATGAAATTCGTGATACATGGGTTATTCAGGGGATCCAACAATTTGCGCATCATCCTTGAAAATACACTCGGAGCATTTTTCAGTCCGAATGGTAGCATGTTGAATTCATAATGTCCATCCGAAGTGCTAAAAGTGCTAAAATAAATAAGGTCTCACTTCAGGCTTCACTGGGATCTGGTAATAGCCTTTACTAAGATCCACCTTTGAAAAGTATTTTGCCTTGTTCAGTCTGGCAAATAACTGTTTTGTGTCTGGTAATGGATCCACTTGTCCTTCTGTGACAGCATCAGTTTCCTGTAATCTATGCACAGTCTGTGTTCCCCAGACGGTTTTCTCAACAAAACGACACTAGAACTAAAAGATGATTCACTGTGCGAAATAATCCCCTCCTTCAACAAATAATCTATTTCTTCCTTCAATGCCTTCTCCTTCGCGAACGGAATAGAATAGGCTCTCATACAGATTGGGTTTGAGTCTACCAGTTTCATGTCATACTGTAGCAAATTTGTATGGCCTGGTTTATCTGTTAATACATCTGTATGTTCCTCCCCTCAGAACCTGTTGAACTCTCTCCCTCTGGTTTTTAGTCAGGTGCACATGCTTAACTGACGGGGGTTTTTTTTACCTGTGCTGCTGAGTTTCACAAGGATCCTTAATGGGTATTCATGTGCGACGTGAGTGGTTCCTTTTGCATTGACTTTGTATGCCGATAGCTCTAAGGGTACAAAATAACGTAAGGGGGGGTGCTTTCACTGGAGGTGCCTTCACTGTCCAGTACGCAATCAGTCACTATGCTAAATTGAACAGGTGCTTAAAATCCCTGATAAAAAATTCTTTACCATACTCCTAACAACATCCGCCTTAGTTTGTCAATTTTTTTCAATATTTGATGTCAATTCATAGACACCAAAGACTCTTCTGAAACCGTGATAATTGGACCTTGCCATCCAATAATTGTTGAAAATTTATTCTGGTTTTAGCTACGGTATGTCAGACCTAAGCAACTCTTCTAGACCCACTGCTAGTTCTCTGATTCTGAAACTTAACCTGATGCCCTTCCTGTTTTATCAAAAGGATGCGTAATGGGTATTCTTCCTGGCAGTTTCTATGTGGCCAGTTTCCTCCTTTTTTTTTTGACCCAGTCCATGTTGCCCATTTAGCTTAAGGTGTCCAGTAAGGGGGTGCTTTCCTGGAGTGGTCTGTCCAGATACTTCTTTAACAGGTTTACATGATAAACTTTCTCCTTCCCCTTTTTGTCAATTTTATAGTTTGTTCTAGACACCTTCTCTAGAACCTATATGGACCTTGCCAACCAATTTGTAATTTATTCTGGCTTCCCGGTAGTAGAAGCAGCACCTTCTCTCCGACTGCCAGTTCCCTGTCCTTTGCCTTCCTATTAAAATATGCTGCATGTTTCTTCCTGGCTTGTTTCAAATTATCATTTGCCAGTTTCCATCCAGCTTTCAAACGAGTGGTCAGTTCGTTCCCTTGCGTATGGGTGAAGATGACTTAACATGAAATCTTTCCCCTTCTCTTGAAATAGTCCTTAATAGTGCTACATCTGGATAGTTTTAATTTATCATACTTATTTTTCACTGGAAAAACCCATCGGGTTCCGTCCATTATCCGTCACATAGTGAGGACTTTTCTTCCTAGAATCATCACTCACACATCGACCACTCCCAACTTTTCTCTGGGGTTTGTCTCCCCACTTAAGATTGTTTATGAGAGATCTTCGCTCTCTTGTCTGTTCCCCCAGTTTATATAAGTCTGACCGAGGGATTGTCATCTTATCCTGGGTAAAATTTCTTCTTTGTACTCTTCGCATAGTGGCCATGTTAATCCATTCAAGTGAAGACTGGGTGTGAAAAGGGGGCTCCCATTCCACTTTGTCTACCCGAGTATAATTAGTTTTCCTTTCAGGCCTAAAGTTGCCCCGTGGCGTTTCTAGGTCCTGCACATATTTTACCTTTGTGGGTGTTCCCTCATGAAATATGCCACATGCTTCTACAAAGTTTTCAACATCGACATTTACGTCGGGCCAATAGTATTTGCGAGCCCCTATTGTGCAGATGGTACCGACTTTTTCATGGTCCCCATCTTTTCCAACATGTAAGCTCCTTATTAAATTTGCCCTATATATCTTGGGAAGAACCAACTGTCCGTGACCAGTGGATCTAGTTCCGGCCTTCCTGTATAAGAGTTTGTTCTTCATAAAATATTCCCCCTTGCTCGGAGGTGTGTGGCATTTGGGCAATTTTTTAAAACATGGCTTGAGTGTCCTATCCTCAGCCTGCGCCTTCCTCATCTGCTCTGGATGAGCATTTATAGGTTCACCTTCTTCCTCCTTCTTCTGTGACCTGGTCTGCACTGTTGCCATGATCACAGGTTTCTCGGGATTCCCCAAGAAGACGTATCTACACCCCAATATCAGAGGGTAGATTGGTTCATCTATCACTGCTGCTCTGATTTCTCCTTCCACATAGCGAGTTTTCACCGTTATCCTTGCGATGGGAAGTGTCATGAGTGGTATGTCCTTAGTTGTCTCTTGTATTTCCACTGTTTCTGTGGTATACTGACTTGGGTCCACTAGGCTAGACTTCACAACTGAATCATAATCCAAACCTGTATCATAAAGGCACCTTATGGTGACCCCATTACAAATAACATCCTCACAAACTGGGGGGTGATAAGGTTCCTGCTCTCCATTAGGATTAACCTTTAATCTTTGAGTCCCCGACTTCATTGCAGCAATGTTTGAAGGTTTCCTTCTACAAAATTCGGAGTTATGGTTATCCTTCTTGCACCATTTACACCATCTTTTTCCTTGGTTCAACGGTTTTCTTTCATTGAACTTTTGGTCATTGAACTGTGAGTTTCTGTCGCGATAGTCATTTCTTGGCCGCTCAAAGTTTGTCCTACCTTTATTTCCCTGCTCTCTATTATCAAATTTATTAAATTGCTGTGGAGCTTTAAAATTGTCTATGTGCTTCTTTTTAGCACCACTTACCTCTGCCTGGGCTGCATGATACCTTTCAGCGACATTTAAAACCTCCCCAACTTCTCGGCACCGTGTTCCATGAGAAATTTTCCTCATGTCGTCTGGAGCCATCTGGACTCTCTCAATTGTCTCAATCATGATCATTTCTTTAAATCCTTGAGAGGCTTGGTCTTCCCAGAAGCAGGTCCAATTCCTCTCAAATAGGTTTCCAGTCCTGGCAGGGAGAACATTGCGTGAGGTATTGTCTCCCAGACAAACAAGAATTTGGCATTTTCTAAATTTCTTACGATAAAATTCCCCATTTTTTTCGTACCTCAATAACAAAGCCTGCTTTTAACATGGTGTAAATTCCTCCTTGGTCTTCACTGTTCCTTTTGCGAGAAAGACTTCGTAAGAAGAACCGGTCTCCAGTCCCCTTTATAGCTTTAAACTACCACTTCACTCTCTCTAACCCCATATGTAGTAGCTATAAGCTCAAAACTCCAAGGTACCCCTCTATGCATCGACCTTTTTCAAACAAAATGGTCTACATGCAACCCCATACTGAGTTTGAGCTCCCAGTACTGGCTTAGCTCTGAGGGCACAAGGTCTGGCAACCATTTCAGGAGCCTGGCCTTGTAGCTCCAGATCCCTTAGGTCGTAAGTTCGTGCGTCCCTTTAGCGGGAAAAACCAGACACTTATCTATCTTGCTTGGGGGGGGGGTCCGCGAAATGGGGTCACGTACGATAGTTAATCTCGAAAAAATCTTCCGTGCTTCCCGGATTACATTGTCGATATTGATGATGAAAGTCTTAAATACATTCCACATGGGGGATTATGCTCCTACAGAGATCTATTCGCACGAAGTCTGATTATTTACATGGCGCGGTCCAATCGTTCCTGAGGGAAAACGAGAACGATTCTCCATGTCTGTTCAATGGTCCATGGTCAGATGAATCGGGCCAGTTATTTCTGGAATCGCGTGCGTATCTAGAGCGTGCGTCTTAGGTTGGTATCTAGCTCCAGCTGCCATTGGTGGCATCGATGGCTGTTGGGATATATTGGTTATTCTTTGGGACGGGTGAGACCTGTTTTATTCAGACCAGCCGAGTACACTATCGTCAAGTTATCGGTGATGTCTCTGAACCACTTGTATGGATGTCACCTCACATGACTGTCGGGGGGGGGGACTTAATGATGGTATTGGTTTCTGTGTACAGGGGGGTGGGAGTTACGGTACACACCTGTAGACGTTGGTGTCGGATGTACCAGGTGACCGGGAGAAGGTCCTGGACTCTAATTCGGAGCAATGGTGACCTAGTAACTAGCAATGGGCTAATGTCAGGGGTCGGGGGGTCATGTGTTATGGGTCCAGGTGATGTCAGGAGGATCATCCTGATATTTGTTTTATGTATTGGCGCTTTACACGAAAACTTGTCGTGGGGAGCCGTGGTGTGATAATGGGCTAGGTCGGTGGAGGGGGTGTGGGCGGCACGGGTAATCTGGGGGGGCTGATGGGACATAGAATTGGGATAGTGTGGTATCTCTTGGTAGCGGCGAGTGTTTTCCATCCCAGAGAAAGATATACCCAGCGTTCTTTGTTTCCACTACGATCCTGCTTCTTCATCGGACTAGTGAGGTGTACATGGGACCAATTGGCCGTAATGGCAGAATCGTCACGTTTCTTGCCTAGGATATGTTATGGTGAAGCTCGTTAGGGTATCACTGGGATCGTTGAGTGGTGCAATATTCCAGTTGCATTTTGTTGTGTGGATGGGTTTTTCGTATGCCATCATTTTAGACATATGTAGTTCAACATCGGTCAATTTTACGACGCATATTTCGTTAGGGACCTTTACATTTGTTGTAGTCTGGAGGTTTGACACACTTACTAGGTAGACCAAATAACTAACTATGCTTTGTCTCCAGGACATAGTTTGTCCGTATGGTTCTTTTCTTTTTAGGCAATATTTGCGGGGCATTGCCTTCCTGTTTTTGGCAGGATTCCAAGCAGAATTGTAGGTTGTTGACTTGGTTGCTTGCGTCCAGTCTTAGTCTGTCTGTAGCTGCACTCGCACGGGTGGGTAGCTATTTGTGAAGGTTATGTTGTTTTTGTTGTCATCGGTAATGTTTGTGCAGCGGCCGTTCCCGTAGTCGAACTCTGTAAGCACACACTTCTTTTGGTCACTTAGGGACCAGAACCGCGGTAATCTGCCCGCCCCCGACCCCTTCCGCAATTATGGTACCATTGGGGATTTTGCGCAGTGAGTTATGCGGGCAGTTATCGGGGGCAGGGTTTGAAGGGTGCGTGATAGGGCCGGCCCCGTCGCGCACCGAGGCAGGGCAACGTGGGGAAGTTTGCGGTTCTGGTGGGAGGGATGGGGTTTTTCTTTCACAATACCAGGGAAATGTGTTCTGAGTATGGAGGTGAATAAGGGTGGGGAAAAGTATTGTTGAGGGTGAGGTGGGGTCGATGGAGGCGTCTACGATTACAGCCCTGATGTAGTCTAATGTGGTGCGTTGGGTGTTCCTCTCTACTCAGGGTTGTGATTATGCGTTGCTGTTGAGTGTGACTGCTGTCTGGGTGTCTGGCAGGTATGAAGCCGGTGTGTGCTGTGCCCGGTGACATGTTATGAGCAATCTTTGCTGCGGAGACGCGGCCGGTTTCATAGTCACAAATAGTGACGGGATACTATTCTAATTAGGATGTCCTTACAAAAGTAGAGCTGCAGTCTGACAAACATTCGTGCAGCTCGCGGCCCTGGTTAGCGTAATTGATCTTCTGAGGTTTTAGGGCGCTCGTGGGTGGGCACAATGGACGTGTGCACATGCGACTCATACTACGGGTTCACCGGTTAGCTCCACGAATTTTTAATTGAGGTCCGAGCGCGATGCGTAACTGTCCTGCGGATGTTTTCTGGATGTGAGTCACTCACTACCCTGGCGTTGGGCAAGGCAATGAGGTATTAAACGGCACACACCGATCCTTACAATCGTAATGTACTGGCAGACATTTTATTAGGTGCGCAGGCATGGATTCGGAGCGAGGATGTGATCGTTTGGATTGTCCTCTTGCTAGTTCTTTACAAAGATCTGACATCTAAATCGTTTGTCACTTGGTCCATAGCTCAGTTACTAAAGTGACACATACTAGGTTTGCAGATTTTTCATCAGAGTGTTTAGGAGCGTTAGAGGGTTGGTAGATTCTTTTACAACTGTTGGCACCTCCCCCACATATAGCGTAGTTGGCCGTGACGCGTGGGCTTTTTGTGTTTCAATCACGCGTAAGAGTACTGAGTCTGAGCGTTGGTACTGGTGGGTAGAGAGGGTTGGTCGTCTAGTCTAAAATAATTCTAATTGGGGTATAGATCGGTGGGTCTCACATTGTCAGGTCTTGAGTATTCAGACACCGACCTGGTGCGGCTAGGTGGAGTTTGCGCGCATAGTCCGTTCGACTGTGCTAGCGTTTTGCGGAGTGACACTTATAAGTTATGTGAGTGACACTTTTAGGTCCGTGTACTGTAATGTTAGCAGCTGGCGGTGTGTGGAGGCTGTGCGAGGGCGGGTCGATTCGTGCGGGATACGCTGTCCTATTTGTCATTACGGGAATGCTCGAGGGGGGGTGGTCTATCGGACTGCCTAAGCACGGCATGGTGTCGTTGTTTGTACTGGCAAGTGCGTTACGGAGCAGTACATGCCTAGCTCAGGAAGACAGAACATCCAATCGGGGACTTGTGTAGGGCACTGCGGGTGTGTCTGGGGGGATGTGACTTTGGGGTGGGACATTTCGGTTTGATCAGACTGGAGGCCAGTTGCATCATTCTTTTGGACTGCAAGGTTGAGGAATTTCGTCGAGGTGATTAAGTGTCGGGAGAATGGGGGAAGTCCGGCTGGTAGTGATCACATGGGAGGCGGCTGAATGCAGCCCGATGGTTTTGGTTTTGTGCTTATGACTGGTGATTGAAAAGTTGCCGTGTTGTTACTGGTTGTGCTCTAGATAGTGATGGGTCCTCCGTATGCGGGGATAGGTCGTGAGGCGTGTATGGGTCGGGAGCGATCATTGGATGGGGTGGGGGGGGGGGGTGGGGGGAGGGGCTACGTGAGTACTTGGCGGGGGTTAGTGTCAGCACGCGTGGTATCGAGGGGGAGATTGGGGGTGTGGGGGGTGATTAGTAGCAGATGTAAGTGGGATGGGTGGCGTGACGTTAAATGGGTCGTTGAGGGGGTACTGACGAATGTAATGTGGCTATTTTGTGGGTGAGGGTTTTTGGATGGAGTTGATTGTTGGTAGGCAATATCGCGTGTCACATTCGGGGGCGAGAGGGTAGGGGGTTGTCTAAAGAAGTGCGGGAAATAATAATTTGTAATGATGGTGAAAAAGGAGTGTTGATAAGTGAGGCAGCGTGGGAACGAGACTGGCAAGTATGTGTAAAAGGTTTGTGTATAGAGTGAAGTTTTCTTGTAGCAGGCATCTTATTTGGGTGACTGACGCGACGGTGTTTGTATTGATGGTGGCCGGAGTGGGCCCCATAAGTTAAATGTGTAGGTTGTGTTCAATTACGTGAAAAGAACAGGGCCTGAAGGAGATGGACAGTATGAAGGTCGGGAGGTGTCCGGGAGTGGTGACACATAAGTTAATGTTACTATACAGCTAAGGATATTACCTACGTGGTTTACGATAGTGATGGGTGGAGCGAAGCGAATGTTGGGGGGGGGAGGAACATTTCGAGTGGGCAGGAGTGCGTGGTTGTAGGTTGGTGGGGCGTGGTGTGCGCGCGGGACCGGTCGGGGACGTGGCGGCGCGAGGTCGAGTGGGTGGTTGGGGAGCTACAGAACATTGGCCATGATATTGATGTAAATTTTATGGGTGTGATAGTAAATAAGGTTGAGTTGGGGTTCGCGTGTCACAGGCTAGGGCAGCCCTGGATCGCTGCACGTATCATGAGATGATGTAAGGTCTCGAGCTGTTGGGGGCGGTGTGGCAGTTGGCGGACGTTACATTGATCACCCTTGCGCTAGGGGCGTAGCGCGGGGATGTGTGGTTAGTCAGATTAGTGAGCTGGGAGCGAGAGGGTATCATGGGGGGAATGTATGGGTATGTGGGTCCCTCTTTCCGTCTCTCGAGCGGCCGTGGATACGTAGGTGGGGGCGCGGGTCTTCGTCATGCGCGTGTCGGAGAGGTGTGGAGTGTTCGCCCACCGGTGCTCCGTGCTTGGGGCTATTAAAGCAGTGAGTGTGCTATACAGATGTCATTGGTCACATTGGCGCGGATTCGACAGAGAGTGGAGTAGCGGGTGGGGGGAGAGCGGGAGGGGCTGGTGGTGGGTGTCGCCACCGGTGCTGAGTGTGGGGGCGGGCGGGTATTCAAGGGCAGTCGGGGGCTGGCATAGGTAGACGAGGGCCGCATGGTGGTAGTGGGCCGGGGGAAATAGAGAACGTCTTACAGGATGAGCTGTGTGACTCAGCATAGGTCAGGCAAGTGGGTGTATCTTGTGGGTAGGTCGCATGTGTCCCGCAGGAAGAGGGGTTCTCTGAGGACCTGGGGCAAAGGCGCGTAAAGCGTTGGTAGTGAGCGGAGTTGCACGACGACTAGCGAGTGGGCGGAGGGCGGCGGGGGAGGGTGGGACAGCGCTCTGCCGCCGTCTTCTTCGTACAGATAGATGAGACGTGGACCTTATGCGTATATGGCATGGACTCGCCCACTACGTCTGACGAGGTAGCTTAGCGAGAAGGTGGGGGGGGTTTCGTGACGCGGAAGGGTGATAGTGATGTGTATGGCGATCCCGCTGCAGCGACGCAGAGTTGCTGAGTAAGGATAAGGATAGTCAGTTAGCTTTCCTGCCAAAGAGGAGAGGTGGATAGGGTGTTGATGAGATAGCGGGTGGGCCACTGGGGAGAGGCGCGAACGGCCTTGATGCTATGCGGCTGATGCATAATGCCATGCTGGAGTTTAATGAATAATATTTGTCTCTGCAGACCGCAGACTGGGGCGGGGGGTCTAGAGCGAATCCTTACTTGTTGTAAGGGACAGATTATGCTATTGCAGTATCAAATCACTCGAAACCTTAAACAAATATTAAAATGTACCAAGAAATAATTTCAGTCTTACCAGAATTATGAATATAGAACACAGTTAAATGCTAGCAAAACTCAGCTGAGCTGCTGGCTTTAGGATGGCGTCCCTCTAAATATTTCAATAGCTTCTGGGAATTACACCACTTAATAATTCACTGTGTCTACTAGGACAACTTATAATGAATGGCAGAAAATGCGCGTCTGAGCGCCGATAATATATTCATCTATGGCCAATCACTGCCTTTTCTTTTTTCAAATTCAAATATCCTACCAAAAAGTCATTTCAGTCATATCTCAGTCAAGTATGCCTTATTGTCGGTGTTTGGTACCGTCCGCTTCTACTCTACTTTGCGTTTTCAACAACAAAAAAAACACATGTTTTTTTGAACCAACTCTCGCCTTCCCCTAAACGAATTTTGCCTTTAAAGTATATTTTTAGCCACAAATCTCCATCCCACCCCGTCCCTCTACATTTCCCTACTAGATTTTAGCGGGACTTGCGTCTTCAGAGTGTCCCACACCCCCCCATTAGATTGGTGAGGAAAGATTAGTGACAGGGTTATGTATTTCAATGCAGACGCTGCTCTGATATGAACATGCACAGTACGTTGATTGTCAATATCTTTCGGGTTAATTATCTACATTCCGTCTGTATAAATGAAAGCATATTATTTCACTGCTCGAAGATGGGCCATCGCGGACAGCTAGGTTTGTATCTATTGGCGCTGAACATTATAGTATTAAGGAAAAGGGTTTACATATTATAAATATTTCTAGAATCCTCTATAGGGGATGCGGGATTCATCCTCGGAGCGAGGGGCAGGTTCATGGGGGATAAGCGCGGACGTAAGTTATCGTGTGCAAAAGCGTGCCAGAGGAAATAACTGTGTGTCGTGGATAGAGTATGGGGGGCCAGAGGTCCCTATTTGTCGATTTCTTTCGTTTACCGGGGTTAGTGTCAACCGTATTATGGGTAACGTGGACTTGGGTTTTTCCTCCTTGTGCCCCCAGCTCATAGGATATCGTGCGTCGCTTTATTTACAGTGTGTCGCTTTGCTAGTATTAGGCGAAGAGCACGGGCGGGGTGATGGTCAAGTCTATGTATGGTAAGTGTTTTCCTATCATTGATCATCTCGGTGGCTTCTTTCTAGGCAGGGTGGACTCGTCTCACAGTCACGTTTATCATGCGCCTTTCGCTAGTATACTACACTCATTCTAATATTCCTCATGGCGGGTTGTGTATATGATCCCGTGCATGCGTTGCGTGGCGCGTATCGGAGTGTATTCTATGCGCGGCTTACGCGCAATTAGTTTAGTTTAATCCGATACGTTTGTAATCATTTGAGATTATGTTTTAACGTTTGTATCTTACGCACGTTTTAATTTTTTTGTGTACTCGCAAAGACCATCACAACTGCTGCCAGCGGATGACTAGAATTAGGACTGGTGGAGGGGGAGGGCCTGTTCAGGTTGGCATATGTGCAGGTCGTTTGAGGGTGATGCTGATTAGCTAGGCAAAGGCTCGCGCGTTCAACGGGCAGGAACAGTGGTTATCTTGGGGTGTCAGACTACTTAAGTCCACAGCTTCGTAAGTTCAGAACGGATGGCAGCGGCTTTGAATCGGAAAACACAATAGAATTCTTAAATCTTCAGGGAACTGGTGAGGATCTACAGTGGCTGTGGGGGCAGGGGTTATGTGGCAATGAGAGACGCGTCAAGTGAGTAAGATCTGTGCCTCGAGAGCACCATAGAACTGTGGGACACAGGATCTACTGTGATGCATGGAAATGGATTTAAGTTGCAAGTGAAATGGAGGCATCGCCTGCTGATAGAAGGACACTGCAATGGTTAACGGACGGGACAGGCTGGACTTGTTTTTGGAGTTTGGCCATAGGATGGGGGATCAGCTGGGTGACTGAGAAGGGGATGGGGGGGTGGATAAGGGTGTGGAGATCGGATAGTTAGGCGAGGAGCGGAATTAGACGATGGAGATCGCGCTGGGCTGGATACTGGCGCGCTGTGTCGGAATGATGAAATCAACGAGAGAGCCTAGGAGGGACTGGGTATGGGTGGGGGTATGAGGGTGTTTGGGCATAAGGGGGGGGATGTCGGACTAGCAGAAATGGACGTGAGAGACGATGCATCCGTCATATGTACAACCAGCGTGCTACAGGTACAATTAGCATTCATACTTGTCGATATTTGCTGAGGGAGACTGAGCACCTATGGCTTTGCCCGGAGTGCAGTGAGGTCGATTCTGGTTAGCAATAATAATAACTATAGTTCCCATAAATAAAGAAGAGAACTGGTGAGCTAGTGGTAGGGATGCCACAGGACAAGTCAGGTAGTTCACTGCACAGTCATAGATGGTAGCAGTAGAAGAGAGCTGTGAAGTAAGTCACTTTCTCGTATAGACCTATTCTGTGCTCTAAATGTGTTTCTGTTAATAGTTAATGTGAAATGCAGTTCGCTAACTATCCCAACCAATATTAAATAATTCTCTTAATTTCCACACAATAACAAAATTTCGAAAGGAACAGGAATTCAGACAAATCAATCAACTGGTATTTATAAGATATACCTGTACATTTATTAAATAAAATAGAAGTTTGTTAAAGATTGCAGATATTTATTTACACAAATCACAAGCTGGAAATTATAAAATGTAGATGTCTTTGTTCATCATTTCGGGCAATTGATGACTTCTGGATCTGGTTTCTTCAAAGTAATGAGTACTTATCTAATTCAGGTCCTATCACTGCATACACTTCTCATCATACATCTGATACTTATGTCCAAGATACGCAAATCACATAGACAGGTGCCACAATGCCACTATCCGGCGAAATTGCAGAGGTGATCACAGAATCACACCCTGCAGTCTTTTATGCTTCTTACCAGAACTTTTGTTGTGATTCGGATAAGAACCTGAAACATATGCACGGATTATTGTATCTGTTTCCTATCACAAAGACGATCCTCTGATGGTGACGGGCTACTATTGATCAGAATCCTCGTTAAGACAACATAGTCCATAAGGCCATGGTCATGTCAATCAAAGCTGGACATCATACAATCAATAAAAGATATCGTTGTACTATAGACATCATTTACATTTTTCTCTGAACTCTGTCTTGATTACTTCCCTTTGGTCTTCAGTCATGCCAAAAGTAGTTTCCCTTTAAAAATATTCAGGGCCGTAGATACGAAGGGGGTGGGGGGGGTGTTTGAAACCCCCCCCCCCCCCCCCCCTTTCCCCTTGGGTTTGGTGAAAAACATTTGTTGGGAAATTATACTGTACCAAACATGTTTTGTTCCGAAATATGTTTATACACCCCCCCCCCCCCCCCCCCCCCCCCCCCCCTTTTATTAAGTCCTATCTGCGGTCCTGAAGATATTACATCAACGAAATTTTAAATTGATCGAAGGAAACTAAGGAAACAAAGAAGCGGTAGAAGAAGAAGACGAACTATTTGGCATCCAGCATTTAATAGCTAAGCCCTGAGAAGGGTTGTAAACTCTTATTGCTAGTATTGCGCAGTCCTGACAAGGACTTCTAGCTGCGTCATGCTGGTCAGGGTTGTCCAGGTTATATTCAGTTTGGAAACCAATTTCAGTTATCAGCACACGGTTTAGAGTACCAAGATTAAGATCTCAGCAGGTAATTGTTCAAGTCAATGCTAGCATTAATATTAAATATTACAATAGTTTACATAACACCAAAATACGTGTTACCCAAAGATTAATACACGTTTTTTATCATACACTTCAAACACAGTATTACAGATCTGGGCATATCATGTATGCAAGTCCGCTCACAAGCAGATCAGGTTTGCTTTTCTCAACTATGGGCTATGGCTATAGTCGCAAATTTTTTAAATGATATAAGAAGGAAGATGCGTCTGAAGCACATAGACCTTTAGACACTAGTGTTCACAGAGGGGAGCTAGTGTTGAGTGAAAGAGTTAACAGAAGGGCACAGGTTGGTGTCAGTGGTTCTCTCACTTTTCAGACTACCAACTCTTGTATTTTTCTGGCGACGACTAGCTCTTTCTTACTCAATCTTTTTAAAGAAGACGTAGTAGTAACACGTAATTCAAGGAGGGAGAGTATGTTTTCCTGAACAGAATAAACAATCTACTAAGTCAAACTCAGAATGATTGTGATTTACAGAAGGTACAGACAGAATTACTTTAATTACAGTAGAAAGTCAAATCACTTATTATCATGTAATTTGAAAAGGGATACTAGGAGTTTAGAAAAAAAAAGCAAGTTATGATATTACTTAATCAAGAATTTAAAATACTGTCACTGTCTTTGGTTCAGATAAAAAAGAGGCTATTTTCCTCACTAATTCTTATCGCTATTTCTGGAATTGTGAATTCTGACTTTGGCCTGGTGTTTAGGTAAACGTATCTGCTTGGACTTCTCCTGTGCGTCACAGTAGGCATGAATTTCTCACTGGTTTATTTTCTTCATGGTGGTCTACTGTCCAAGAGATGATTAGGATTTTTGTTAACCTGCTTTTGAAATCGTGTTAGTGATGTTGATGAGCTTGTGACGAGCTGTTACTGCTTAGGTGCGGTAGAGTGCTCAGGGTTGCTGACTTGTGATCACCGCTGGAGGGTTTGAAAAGTAAGCACTAGTTCTCTTGTAGCATCGAACAACCATAATAAGATATTTACCTGAACCGTAACGTCAGTATTTTCCTTAAAGGGGACTGTCCATTTGTTTACACATTCCTGTCTAGTGACAGTCTCACAATTTCGTCGGGTCAAATCTGGTCAACCACTGTTACAAGCTTACATGCCGGGCCATGTACGTCCATGTGTGACTGCACTGGAGGAATATTATTTCATTCACTCGTTCATTGTGGATCTTGTTTTCTTCACTCGTTCGCAACAATTTCCTTCATCATATTCCCAATATAATTAGAATGTAGTACTTTCAGATATCAGTCAGTACTTACATCATTATAATACTCGTATATAAATGATAACATTCTTAACACATGATAGCAATATAGCTATCAATCTAATGTAAAGAAATTAAAACACAATATTAAGTATTTAACACTTTACATTAATTAACTAATCCCTTGATATTAGAGTTAGCGAATTCTGAGAGTTTGCTTACCGCTCGGTACTGTTATCCGCAGCATAAGAATTTGAATAGCGTTATGCTCAAGGCACATTTAACTAGATATTGTGTAGCTTGAGGGCTCTCTTCCAACGGTTATCAGCAAGTGATTTCTAAACTCAGCATTTCTTCGCATGAAGTTAGAACATTTCTCGTTCCCACGCCTAGAGTTAATTATTTCTCGTCTCTCGTTTAAAAGATTTATCGTGGCGTCTTCAGTTGACCACTTAACACGGAAATATTCTATAATACTCTGGGAACCACTGTGTTTCGATTAAACGAATAAATCGGACTGAAGTCCCTAAAGAGATAACTTTTAGTGCCTTTGCACAAGAAGATAGCATTTGGATCGAATGACAGGACTATTAGTGAAAATTTGAAGAAAAAAAAAACAGCTATAGGACAGAACGCAGATGGAAATATTTCGTAGAGAAACAGACAAAATGTGAAGAAAGAGAAAAGTACGGAATTTGAAAATAATTTTGACGAACCGCTCTGTGACAGCTATGTGGCTTCGACAAACGTATGTCAGTCCGCTGGACGTCTTTTCGGCTATGAAATGTTGAGAGTCCAGAACTGAATCTGAGCGGGCTTATATACCAAACCTAGATTTAACCCTGTTCTTCTCGGAGGTCCAGATCGGCGTTCACTTTTCTACTTGTAACCTTCGAGGAATTTCAATGCGGTTGTGTGATTTTTCCGAGAAAATCCTGATTTCATCGTCAATTACCAAAGATTATTATTTCCCACTGCCACAATTACACACATTTTTAGTTTCAAATCCGAAAGAGATTTTTCCGTTCGGGGTATTAATCATAAGGTTATAGTAGAATTACTGGTGTGTAATTAATAATTTATCATAAAGGCACTAGTTTATGTGGCCATTCCAGGGTGTCTTGTCCACAACATTAAAAACTAAGCCCTAAAAGGACTGTAAGCTTTTATAGCTAGCATTGTGTGGTCCTGATAAGGAGTCTAGTTACGTCAATGCTGTTCAAGATTGTTTTCAGATTATATTCAGCTAGAGACCAACTTCAGTTGTCAGCGTAGTTTTAGGAGTACCAAGATAAGACATCAGCGTGTAAATCAAAGTCAATCAAAGCATTATGGTTAAATATTACATCTAATTACATGGCACTAAAACAATTAACAATCTATACATTTTTATCAACACACCCTTCACACGAGCAAGTTTGCTCGACTTCTTAGCTGTCTGTTGTAAACTTGTGGCTTCTTACTTGTGTGGTCAGTCTGCTGTAAGTCTTCTCATTTATTAGATCTTGAAGTGAATTTTTGAGAGAGTTCAGAATTAAGTCTAAAGCGGACTTATATACAATACTAGCAACAACCCGTCAAAATTGATAGGTTTTTAATTATAGTGTGTTGCAGAGGCGTCCTTAAAGTACTTGGCACCCGGGGCGGTCCTACCTTCGACACCCCCTGCCCCTGTAAAGAATCACACGCGCAAGTACATTTTTTAACAGTAAATACTATCTTAATAGTGTCCGATGGCACCCCTATCCTGGCTGTCACCAGGGGCGGACCGCCCCCATCGCACCCCCCCCCTTAGTACGCCTCTGCTGTTTTGTTTCTGTTACATGTCGAACCACCACCAAGTTATTATTATGGATCATTTTGATCCATAATAATAAGTATGTAATACTTTAAATTAAAATTTTGTCTTGAAGAAACAATCAAAACTTACATTTAAAGGTTATTTTTAAGAAAAATGATGAGTTAAATCCGTTTCCCGAATGAAACGGGACAGAAGAGCATCTTGATTGTCTGTTGATTTAATCTGCATCTCCGTACCTTCCTGTCTCCAGTTCATGTATTGTTTATCAGTTGTGTTGTTGGCTTCTTTCCATATTCAAACTGTTCATGCACACCGTCATGCGCACACCGTCTAACATCTGCACCCCGCTGTGGTTGAAAGTTAATGTACTTCGAAAATTGCGCAAATGACGTGTGTTTTGAACCGACCTCGGACAGCATACGCCTATTCCCCCTGTGGTGAAACATGTTGACAACCCAGCATTGCACGCTAAACTTGGAGGACTCACTTGAGCCCCAGACGTACTTCTGGCTTTTACCTGGTGGGCTGCATGCAGGGGGAACTCACTACGGACCCATGATAGGCAGGGGTAGGTGAGAAATTGCTCTGTGTAGGACGTGACAATTCCTTGGGAGAGACCAAAACAAGAGCACAGTATTCTGGCCCTGCATATTTGGAGACCCCCCTTAAATGGCGGGGAATACACAGTATGTCACGCGCTACTTCCTCCTAGCTTGGGACTAGATGTAGTGTTCCTGTAAATGCAAGCCAAGCTGGAGAAATTGACTTCAACTCAACACAAATCCAGAATGGCAGAAAAGGCCAGGAAAAGCCTAGATCTACGGTGTAAATACCAAGGAGTCTTTAACTTTTATTGGCTGCAAAAGAGCCATGTTTGTTGACGTTTTTTGGTAAACGTTTTTACGGGATGGGATAACCAGCCCAATGCCAAACCCTCTTTACTCGCGGATGGCACGTGACAGGAGGGCTTGGCATGTGTTTGTTGAAGGCCTATGCTCCTTGGGGAGCTAAAGGGTATTGATTGATTGATTGAAAAGTGGGAGTAGCTCAGAAGCCCTAGTTAAACAACAACAATAATAGCAATGTCGGTTAGCACGACCCCAGTCAGGTCAGATCTGGAGGTTTAAGTAATAAATACGGGGTAGGAAAAGCCCGAGCTGCGAAATTGCAGCTCTAGGAAGATCTGGGCTGAGGTCATGGGTAAAAGGTCAAGATAAAGAAATCCCATAACAGGTACTGCCGTAAGGGAGTAAAGTGCTAGAGACTCCACCATGTTAGCTCCAGCTTTATGAGGTGGGGGGGGGGGGTGACCAGTTCACTTACTCGCTGCCTTCTGTCTTTTCTAAGTCAAGAGCAGTGCCAGGCACCCGTTTACAGCTGGGTAGACCGGAGGTGACGCTCCCATGTTTCGATCCTGGAAACATGTACCTTCGCCGCTAGAGGAAAACGTTTTAACCGCTTAGCCAGTCGGACACTGAAGTGAAAAATAGGGTGGAGGAAAAGCTCGAGGTGAAAAAGTGAATTTCTAGCCAGGTCTGAGCTGAGGTAAAGGATACATTGACCAAAATTCCAGATAACAGTTGGCAGGTTATCGTGACTTCGAGTACCACCGCAATAAGGGGATGTCACAAACCCATTGTCTGCGTTTCTTGTTTAAATTTAATGTGACAGACTCCTCCTACCTGTTCATCTATAAACGTCAATCAAAGTTGTTGCAGTAAAAGCTTGGGAACCTTTCTTCTATGAATAATGAAAGTTAGAAAAATAATGCAAATACGCCGAGATAAACTTGCGAAGGGGTGCGCATTTCTGTGGTGTCTGGCGTCTTTTCTGCCGCCATGAATGCTGCCTTAGTCAAGAGATAGAAATATAGCGGCACGCATCTGCTATCACAAATAGACCCCTGCGAGCAAGTAACCCGCCAAAACATGATAACCCCATAGCAGATACTGCCGTGTGGATGAAAGTGTTAGAGACTTAACTATACTGGGCCCGGCCTTAAGAGGTTGGGGTGACCAGTTCCATTCCTCGCTGCCCTTGCCTTTATCAACTCAACAGCAGAGTCAGGTACCCATTTATAGCTAGGTGGAATTGAGCGTGACGCTACCAGGTTTTGATCCCGAAACCCAGAAACTTTGCCTCAGAGAATGACGGGAAAGTAATTATGTTGTCTCTTTCTGCTGCATGTCTTGATGATAGGACTAATTCTGCTGTGGTCATGTTATTCCTTGCTATTTCATCCCAACTCCACATGACTTTTGTAGCCGAACTTATCATGACGTATGGTCAAAGGTCAATGCGTCATTTAAAAACAAAAAATAAACTGAAAGGCATGCGCTTTCTTTCACTGGGTACTCAGGTTAGTTGTTAACTATTGGGTACATATAAGTAGACTTTGAGAATCTAGGTTAAAAAAATATATTTTGTTCCGACATCATGAGTGACAGTAGTGCGCCTCACTCTTATTTGTTTGCGTGACGTCACATTTTTTTTTTTCAAACTCCCCCTCACCATATCGTCACACGTCGTCACACAATGTTCGACCCCTCTCCTCTCACTGCATGACGTTATATGTATATATAAATAGTGCCTATCTGCTAGCAAAATGAAACCTTAAAACGGTCTAGTCCTGCAAAGGACTACAAGCTCCACCAACACTGTTCGTACCTCCTCAATGAGCGCGCCTCTTTCTCTTTGCCTCAGTAGGAACGAACGAACGAACGAACGAACTTTATTTTCAAAGGGTTTAGAATTGGGCACGCAGGCCCGTCTAACATTCTGCCCTTCCTTTCTCACGTCTTCCATACTGAATCCATTTATTCTCACACGTATTTTAAATATTACTTAAGTAATAAAATAAACAAAATAAAATACAATACAATACAATCCCAACATTGTGACAGTACAGTAACAGTTACACACGTTAACGGTACCTTATCATAATAAGGAATAGAGAGAAGAATACCCCGAAGTCGGCTACATCTGAAGGAAAAAAAAATGCCCCAGGATGAAGTCAGCATTGCCGGCCGGTGCTACAATTGTGACTCATGCTAGCTATCGATCTGATCGTGAGGGGTCATGAAAACATGCACAGTAGGCGATAATGTGAAAACATGTGGAGAATGTGATCATCAAAATACCTAGATGTTATCATATAATCAGAAAACATGTATAGTTTATTACAAGGCCCTGTGTGGTTCCCTGTTGGGGAGGGGGGGGGGGGGGAGTTTACCTCTCAAGTAAGAAATAAAACCACTGCTCCCGCCAGAAGAAGCGGTAACGCCGAGTTCAATGCATAGTGTTGACAACTTAATCATGTAAAAGAACTTGCTGCAGAAACACCACAGCATGAATATATATGAATGCTTTCCTGCAGACTTCATGCTTATTGAGCTTTTGCAGTGGTGACTCCATTCTCCTTCCGGAGCTAAAAAGAGAAGGATTGATGGGGCATACAAACAGGGCGACAATAGGTGATGATCTTAATGCAAAATAAAACAACAATCAAAACTTTTGTTAGAAGCAGAAAAAAAGAAGATGTAATAGGGAAATATCCACACAAAAATATATACAACTCATGCCGTGTCTTATGCGAGGGTTACGTTATGATGACAGCGCGTACAGCGAAAATCGCGCAATCATAGTTACCTCCTTCAGTTGCACATAAAATAACAAATAAATACCGTGTAATATGCATGTATATTGTGAAGTGTATATTCTATGCAAATAAAATTAACTTGGTATAATGAAGAAGTGGGGAAAAAGACTAAAATAAGAGTCCAACCAAAAATAGGCGATCAAAATGAGCTTGTTACTTAGCCTATTCTGGATCTTTCAGTATGTGTAAATAACTAAGGGGTTTGCTGTAAAACTGAAAAGTCACGAATAAATTATAAAATAACTGGTATGGTGTCAGTTTTACATAAGAACGATATACTCGAAACACAGGACATTTCGGAGTCTACCCTTCGTCTGAAACAGGGAACAAAGATAAGAAATATGGAATACACTTCCATTAGGAACTGCTCTGGTGTGTGTAAACTACAATTAATCCTTTTCAAATTGGTGTGGGTACCACATAGCACTTCCGTTGAACGAATTTTGTTGCGTGACGTCACTTAGTAAGAATGATGACGTAAGCACGTTGTCAAGCGTGACGTATGCTTGGTTACAACGGTCTATGGTGTCAGCCCTACGGGGTGTGACCAGCCGTGTTTAATGCAAATGTCCGGTCTTTTGTGAGTCCTTCGAGGTGTCCAGACGTGGTCCGGCGTAAGTGTGTGTGTTTTTTTTTTTCCTTCTGTTTAATGCATACCATTTAGATGAAGAAATATTATATGTATGTCCATCATAACATATAAGGAAGGGAAACCCGAGGCCTGTAAACAGTAAATAAATATTAGACAAACATAAAGGTATGTTTTCAGGCACTCGTAAGAAATAAAGAAGTAAAACACTAGACAACAGAAAAACAACAGACGTGAGTGGCTTACCCAGGATGTCCATCATAGGATGTGCACGTGAGCACGCAAGTATCGAGTATTAGTGTGGATACCAGAATTTATCATTTGTTCACCTGTATCTATGTGTGAACTTCATTCATTGTTGAAATGATGTATTAAATATGTCGGACTATCTCAGCAGTCTTCTGAGGATGATTATCAGTGTGTTGTGAGGTTGAGAGTTGAGTGATCTCTCACCATTAATCACCTAGACAAATCTGGCCCGTGCAGAATACACACGCCCATCAAGAACCCGAGAACACCACACGATAGTGGGTTAAGAGAAAAAGACATAGTACACTATAAACACTTGGAAAAAGTAAGTGTACCACCAAAAAAAAAAAAAAAAAAAATAGACTGGCTTGATTTGAATATAAACTAGTGGATGCCCACTTTAATAGTCCTGGCCCTTCTAAGACTTCTGATGTATGGGTCACAGCGATCCGATCTTGACTAGGTGTGACATAAATGTTTTGTTTTTTCCTAATGATTTGAACGTCCAGCATGGGTGTTTTTTAATTTATTTTTGATTTCTTCTGTTCAGCGTCAGTTCAATATTTCAGTGCCAGCAATTTTTCCTTCTTATCTTTTAGTTCAGTTT
Organism: Oreohelix idahoensis; assembly: GCA_024509875.1. Classification (NCBI taxonomy): domain Eukaryota; kingdom Metazoa; phylum Mollusca; class Gastropoda; order Stylommatophora; family Oreohelicidae; genus Oreohelix; species Oreohelix idahoensis. Next base: position 26,653 of record JAMPIV010002330.1, read on the forward strand.
TTAAAATATTTTTTAATTTCGCATCTAATTTTCGAATTCTTGGTTTTTCCCCGGCGCTTCTGATTTCGTCACTTCCAGGTATTGCTTTGAACCTTCTCGACTTCAACGCAGGCCATTCTGTTATATTATTTTATTGTTTTGTTATTTTATTTACTTTTTTTATTATTTATTTATTTATTTGCATTTCTTTTGTGTGTAAGATTCTTTGCGTTGATATTTCTTTATTTGTTGTCATGTACAAATCTATCATTGAGTAACAAATCAAGAAATGGCGGCAGTATATAATCATAATCATTAATACCCTTTAGCTCCTCAAGGAGCATAGGCCTTCAACAAACACATGTCAAGTCCTCCTGTCACGTGCCGTCAGCGCAAATTCGTTTCATGTCTTCCTCATCATTTTCACCTCTGTCTCCAGTTCTCTTCTCCATGTGTTTTTTGGTCTACCTCTGCCTCTCTTTCCCTGGGTATTCCAGAACAAGGACTACCTTGTAATGCTATCAACAGGTTTCCTCAACGTGTTTACTATCCATCACCTGGGGCGCTGATTCTATATGAAATTAATTTCTGCTTTATACTTCATTTAGACACCTATGGATAAAATATATGATGAGCGCTTAAGCGCCCCAGGCTTTTTGTCAATTTGATGTTACATTTTTACTGCAAGCTATAAACTCCTTGAAAAATTATTTTTGGATTTTTAGTACATTAAAAGCCTGTGTTTAAAATATTTTATTTTTAATTTTTGTTGTTTTTAAATGTAAGTCACATGTAATCGATCCGCTACTGACATCATCAGTTAGCGATAAACGAGTCCACAGCACAGGAGGTGGATTTCATTATTCAGTATATTACACGGAAAGTTAATATTAAAAAAAAATACAAATATTTTGATAAGAGTTGTAAATTACATTTTGTTTATTTCTCAGTTGTGTGTATGTCTGGGGGTGGGGTGGGGGGATGAGGATGAAGTTTTAAGAAAGACTATCTTGTTGGAAAGAATACACTTAGATTATTTGCAGTTATCGCCCATTTTAGTGATGTTTTTATACCCCAAAAAAATATAATATTAATTTCCACTTTATTAATTTTTTTTATTTTTAGGACTGATTATTGTATTGTCATGGTAAATACACAACTATGCCAATTTTCAGAGCTATTGCTCATCTGGAAGTGATTGAAAAATTGATTGCAAGATTTGAAGGTGACAACAGGGTGACATACGTTGCGAGTTAAAGAAAAGCCTGTAAAAAAATATACGGATCAAGGCTTCATAAAAAAACATAAGTATATTGTAATGTTAACTGTCTCTCACTGTGGGCGCTATACTGTTTATGTCTCAACCTTTTTATCCTGGAGGAACCCTTGAAATAATTGTCAAGTCTCAGGGAACCACTGCAAAAAAAAATAAAAAAAATATTATGATAGGAAACTCTATACAGAGCGATACAACAGGAGGCAATCTGTTTATCAGAAGGAGTTCCCCCTGTCGATCAAGTGTTTCGGCCCTTACTCTCCTTTACACCTTAAGGGGGGCGGGCCCACCTGGGTCATGACTCCCAAGTGTCAGCTTCCTGTTGTCTTGTGTAGAGAATTGAACCCACTCCACCTTGATTGCAGCTTTAAAATCCATAATTTTCTGCCAGCTGGAGGCAATTGTGATAGTAACCCCTATGTTGAAAACAAATTACTGTCCTGAGTAGCTGTAGCTCACGGTAGGTTAACGTGATCAGTAAGTTGTAAATATAAAAATTCAATAAAATTTGTCAATGCTCTTTTGGGTAGAGACAGATATTTTTTCTGTGGATCTGTTTATTTTGGCCAACTTATTAGCCTGCTCTTTTTGTGTGGTTCTCCCCCTCCCAACCACACACACACACACACACACACACACACAAAGGATATCATCTCTAATGCAAGTCTGTAGGTAGAAGACATTTCAGTTTTTCCTGTATTAAAAATGTCCTACTTGATTTTTATTTTACTTTATATCTAATTAAGCATAAAAGTCTTATAACAAATGTGATCTCCACAAGATGCAAATGTGGTATGTGCAAGAGTGAACGCGGGCCTGTTGCGCCTTGTCATGCGGGGCAGCTAGGTCACTGCCCACCACTGCGAGCGTTAACACCACCCGGCGCAGAATGTTTAAAAAAAAAAAACAACGTTTATTCTTTTCAGTCACGATCTCTCGCTGAACCCCTAACAGCGACCTCTGGCGAAACCTTAGGGTTTCGTGGAACCCCGGATGAGAAACCCTGGTCTATGATGTGGGCTGGCGAGAGAGGAGAGAAGGGAGGTTTGGGGGAACGAGCGCGAATGTGCTAATATACAAACATACAGAATGCATATTTAGTTGTTCCGGGTTATTTTGACAGTAGTTAAGATTTTATATCTGTATGCGTAGCAGGTCATATGCGCAAATCTGCGGGCATGCCTTAGACCAGGTCCACACGACCTTAGCCACTAGACGAGAAGTGGTCTAACTTGCCAGGCATCTTCTAAACTGAAGGACTGGGGAGAGTGCCCTGAAGCGTGAATTGTGGTCAAAGATTTCAGTTCGTTCTGTTGTCGCTTGCGTAAGCTTCTTTGATTGTTTTAATCGTTAGTGACACGGAAAGTGAATTCACTGGACGTGCTTCATTTTTGGGCATCGTGACAGTGTTCCTGTCTTTCTATCATCCTTACTTTTCCTTCTCCTCGTTTAAGCTGTAAGAGGTTCGTGTCTCCGATAACTTAGCGAGTCTGTCTGTATTCGTCTAATATATGTAGTGCAGTTTAGTTTTGAATAACATTATGTTGTTCCCCGTCTCATGTTTCTATCTATCTATCTATCTATCTATCTATCTATCTATCTATCTATCTATCTATCTATCTATCTATCTATCTATCTATCTATCTATCTATCTATCTGTCTGTCTGTCTGTCTGTCTGTCTCTGTCTGTCTGTCTGTCTGTCTGTCTGTCCGTCCGTCTGTCCGTCCGTCCGTCCGTCCGTCCGTCCGTCCGCCTAAAACGTCCGCCCATCCCCGCCCGCCCGCCCGTCTATTCCATATCTATAATTCTGTTACACTCCATCTGTTGACACTTTCTTTGTCTAAATCGTTACTCTCTGTCACTGTTCTACTTCATGACTTTTATTTATTTTTTTCACGTTTATACTCTTTAATTAATTTTCTGCCTCGTTTCCTTTCTTCTTTTTGGTTGTCCTTCCGTAAAGACAAAAAATTGTTGTTCTATTAATTAGATGTGTGTGTGTGTGGGTGGTGGAAAAAGGGGGGGGGGGGGTGGCTGCATATGTAGATGTTTACAACTCGATAACATTTTGTTTATTAAAACTTAAAAACATGTTGCTGAACAACCAGAGTAATACAGTAAAATTGTTTACCTACAACACATGTAAATTATCGACTGGAGAAGACGCAAACAACCCCGAAAGTCCTTGTAACCTCAAAACCGCAGACACCCACCACTAACGGAAACTATTTTCAAATTAGACCAAATTAACACAGTGCTGTCCCCATTTCTCCAGGCCGTCGACTTCTGGGAAAGCAGCCTAATGCAAGAATCAGTGGCGTAACTACCGCCTGGGTGATCGGGTACGTCACGGGGGCCCAATCACGGTTTGGGCCCCGTAATGTAGTGGTCGGTACGGATCCGCGCCTTTTATATATCATTTTAATTGCCCTTATTCCTATGTTAAACATCATAGCATATCTCAGTTTCTAGAGACAGGAATGAAAGCAATAAAGAGGACATGGAGATGTCTTGAGTGGATGGCACAAGAAAGGAGGATCTGATACCAATTTGTTGACAGTCAATGCTCCTTGGGAGCAGAAAGGTAAAGAAGTTGATGATAGTGACGATGAGGTAAATAGATATATTTGTGAAGCGGATATGCCGATAACGATTATAGTTGTGGAGCTGATAATATCAAATGAGCCCATTTAATTTGTGTTGGGGGAGTTACGCCACTGACAAGAATATGGGTTGATTCAGTTATTTCTTAAAGGCTAACATTGAGCTTCTCATGTTATAGTGCTCTCATATTTTGGAGTTATGATAGTGACAACGCCGATAGGTACGGGGCCTTGTTATGGCTCATTTGTCATCATCTGTGTTGTTATACAGACAGGTTGAATAATCGCTCCTTATTTTAAGATTATTATAATCTTATTAGATATATATGAAACTAATTTCAAAACGAGAAGCAACGACTGCCATTTGATTATTACGATTTATTTATTAGTTTTGTTTATGTTTACAGGGAGGTGGAAGGGGAGTTTAAAATGGCCAATAAACTTACGTTGCCAAAGACAGCTAAAATTGCTGCCCCTTAGAGGTCAAAGGTTGAGCAGGCCTGATCTTGCGTTGAGCTGTAAACTTAACGTGACATCGCATGCTATGTAATTAAAATTTGAGTTTATTCTCTTCATTCATAACCCTCCGCTCCTAACGGAGCATAGGCCTTAAACAAACACATGGCAAGTCCTCCTGTCACGTGCCATCATCTCAAGTTCTTTCCACGTTCTCCTCATCATTTTCACTTCTTTTTCCAGCTCTCTTTTCCATGTGCTTCCTGGTCTACCTCTGCCTCTCTTGTCCTGGGGGGTTCTAGAACAAGGACTGCCTTGTAATACTATCAACAAGTTTCCTCAACGTGTGTCCTATCCATCGTCTTCTTCTCATCTCTTGTTCCATTGGCACTTGTCTGGTTCTTGTCATCAGTTCCACATTTGTAACCTTGTCATACCATTTTAATCCTTCTATTCTACGCAAGCATCCATTTATGAAAGTCTTTCGATTTTTTGGTGTTATTTTTGTTGTTTTCCATGTTTCAGAGCCATATAATAGTACTGACTTGACATTTGAGTTGAAGATTCTCATTTTTGTGTTCGATCCGATTTCTCTTGATTTCCATATATTTCCCAATGCAATGAAAGCTTCTCTTGCTTTTTGTATTCTTATTTTGATATCACTGTCTGCCTCTCCAACTTTGTCTATATTGCTGCCCAGATAAGTGGACGATTCCACATCTTGTAGTTCAGTTTCTTCAAGTTCAACCCTGTTATCATTTCCTGCATTAATTCTCATTATTTTTGTCGTTTCCCTGTGCATGTTCAGACCCAATTGTTCATCGAGCGTTTTCATTTTGTCCTGCATCTGATTACGGTTATGGGACAGGAGAGCCAGGCCATCAGCAAAATCCAGATCATCTAACATTCCACCGGATTCCAGTTTATTCTCTTGATTTTAACATTTGTTTCATGTAAATTAATCGGATAAAAATGAAGATAAACAAATTTCAATCACCATGAAGATTTGACGTTATCTTTATCTGTTAACTACAGTTAACTTGTCAGGATTGTTTAAAAAAAAAATACAGTTTAGCCTTGGTTTGGCGAGGTGCGCACCGTTCAACCTAAACACAGAATTCGTGGATGGAAATTAAGGCGCATGTTCAAATTATAAAAGACCTTGTGGTCTGGATTGTGTACAGTTGATATTTTTTTGATTTGTCATCAACTCGGTGTCTTAATACTAATCGTCAGTACGTAAATTCTACCTTCCAAAGAGAAAGTTGTGACGGTATTGCCTCCCCTGCTTTGCAGTAGTGGTCCAACAGTGGCCAAAACTCAAGAGTATCTAAAGTGGGTCGTCAAATGTGTCTACCTTCGCACAAGATTACTCTTGGCAGAGATGTAGATAGAAGGGCAATGACGCTTGTATCCCACGGCAGTATTCACAAGATATTCAGAAAAGCGAAAACAATGCTGCATTGGCTGAGCATGTTAATTCTATGATCTGCCAACAACTGTTGTGAAGGATTCAGCAATTATTATTTTTAGCTCGTCAAGCCCCCACCCTGATTTTCTCAGTGGGATTCTTATTATTCTGGTATAGCCCTGTTTAGGGTGTGTTCAGCAAATTGACTGAAACAAACATGCAGTACATTTAAAATGATTGAATCGAAGTTAAATTTGTATAATTACAAATACAGGTTTAATAATCATTTAGTTTTAACAAGGGTTAAAATAATTGAATAGTTTAAAAGAAAATGTTCATCATCGAATGATAGTAGGTTTTATGAAAAAAAGCACTTTGGCAGCTTATACGTTTCACTTAGCTGCCAATAGTAGTTTCTGCTCCCGCTGATGGGTTCTGTGCAGATAGGTCACTAGAATTCTCACGTCTCTGGTTAAGCTTAAAGGTGCATCACGTTCCCAGAACAATCAAGGATTAACTGCCAAGCTGGTCCCGCGTTTCTACGTCAGTCCACTTCTACCCTCACTTTGTTCCAGAGATTAGTACCCTCACTGCTACCACCACCAACAACTATGGTAAAAGAATAGAAACGAAACGCTCTCCTGAGTATTACGTTTCCCAACACATACTTATGTGTCCCCTTTCTCCTATTCTACCATCCCATCTATCTCAGAATTTACCCTCGATGAGAATTAAACGTAATCTTTCGAGAGAAATTTTCTTTACATTTAAATTGAATAGCTTTATCCTTATTTTACATTTAAATGAAAAGGTTAATAGTACAGATAGAGTACATTTATCTCCACTGTTTGAAAAGTGTTCCCAATATAAACTGAATCTGTTTTCATTTACATTTACACTGATTGAAAAGTTTGAAACTTTCATTAACTTTAAAGTAAATATATTTACATAGACATTTACACTGGTTTGAAACTGTGAGTATTATACTTAGAATGTACATCATTTCTTTCATCTTTCCCTCCCTGCTCCATATGGAAATTGGGATTACCTTTTGCTATTAGTTCTCTTTAAGAAACTAGCAATAAAGCAATCACCAGCCCGTGCAGTGGTGGTTCATGAAATCATCATTCTGTACGCTGAGGTTGCCAGCTTCAAATAACTGAGACATCCACTAGCGATTTTCACATATTAATATTCACATGGCAATATATACATATTAGTTCACATGTTAGTAATGAAAAATATAGAATGTAAAATGACAACTTACGCCAATCCAAGCTCACAGACTTTTTGCTTAGATGAATGAAGTTAAGGCACTTGATTAGGCCTCTTACACGTGTTCTTGGCGGTTGTTACTTTTATAAGATAATTCCCTCTATGACTCCGTGTGTTTCAGTTTCCTCAGCCTTCCTTATTAAAATGGTTTTCCTGGGCTATGTAAATCCTTTAAGATTGTTCCACAAAGTCTGGTCCGATAAATGGAAATTCTGAATTCTAACTTCTGGCAAGACTGGTTGGGTCTTGGCAAGCGATTTCTCACAGTGTCTTAACGCTGAAACGTGTCAGGTTATATTCACTGTCCTCCCCCGTATCTGTTTGTTATGAAGCTAAGCAAAAGCTCCAATCATTTTCATACATAAATGTTGGGTGGAGTAATTTCAAAATATTCCTACATGGAATAATTTTGCGCGTGATGCAAAGGTCACGTTTCCCATATATGGTAATCAAACCTCCGATGCCTTGTGTACAAACTCACAATCACATCGGTAAACTCGTCTCAGCAGTGTGTGTAAGATGTAACATCTTATTACTTTATCGAAAGTAATCTTATCATAACAAGTCGGACAGGAAGCGATTAGGTCATCCTTGTCTGTCCAAAATGTGTCACCCAGACAAGTATCCTCTTTTCTGGCGCGCATCCTGGCTTTATCATTCGCTGGGCGATTTAGTGTTAAGCTGATGTCTTATGTCGGCCGCTGTCGCTATTAACCAACATGGTTTTCGATAATATTATCTTAGCAGGGATGGGCAAGTAAACAGACAAGACGAAATATACTGAAGGGAGTGTAAGAATGAAAATACCAAATATCTGCTACACATAGCAGAGACAGAAAGAAAGAATGTGCTACTATTGAAAGCACGCAATAAAAATCAGTACAAAAATGTAACTGATACTGCCGTAGGGATTACAAAAATGTAACTGATGCTGCCGTAGTGAAACAGAGATTGAGAAGGGTCGCCCCATTCTGTCACAAAGTTGACTGCTAAATTAAATGCAAGCCAAGCTAGAGAAACTAGAGCTCTGGACTTCAGCTCAACACATTTCGGAATTGCAGAAAAGCCACTGGAAACGCCTAGATCTAAAGCGTAGATAATAAAAAAGCTGTCTTCAACTTGGTATTAGCTACAAGAGAGTAAAAGGCTCAGAAGCCCTAGTTAAACAACAACAACAAATACATGCCGCCTTCCTCCCCCCCCCCCCCAACACACACACCATATTTTCTTTACTGTTTTGTGGAGACTTCTTTGCGTGTGTAGTTTTTTTTTTTTTCACGACTTGACTGTCCCCCATGTGGCTTAAGCATCTTGTAGTTCATTATTTATCCCGCAAATTGTCTGTAGTCTCGATGAGGTCACGTTATGTTGAAACAGGTGTTGGGGCCTGTCTTTCGTGTCTAGCTTAATTCACTCGTGCTTTGTTTTATGCCCAGACACTGTTACATTAGAGAGAACATCAGGTCAGAACGTCTCAAGCATGTAGCAACGGATCAAATCAATTCCGCAGTGAGAAAGTGCCATTTCTCTTTCTCCCCCCCCCCCCCCCCCCCCCCCCTCCCCCCCTCTTGTTGAACGCACTCTCGTGTGTTGATTACATCTTCGCCAGCGAAGGAGAAATTGTCGGGTTTGAGTATTTGTCGAGTATATATATGTTTATTTTTTTTAACCACTTTTATTTAATAAGTTTTATATCTTTGTCTCGTTACAAATCTTTGACGGCAAAATCTCTATATGTTTCACTCATAGATTATATATGATTATTTTTGTAACCACTTTTATTTAACTTAATGTAAGTTTTGTATATTTGTCTTATTTCAAATCTTTGACGGCAAAATCTCTGTATAAGGTCGATTAGGGTCTTACGACTAGGGTCATAGAATATATATGTTTATTTTTTAACCACTTTTTGTTAACCTAATATAAGTTTTATATATTTATCTCCTTTCAAATCTTTGACGGCAAAATCTCAATACGTTCCACTCAGAGAATATATATTTTTATTTTTAAACTATTTTTATTTAACTTAATATAAGTTTTATATAGGGCCTATTTGTCTTGATTCAAATCTTTGACAGCAAAATCTCTATATGTTTCACTCATTGTAGAGAGCTGAAAAGTTGCATGCAGCAGACTTTCATGGTACTTTTAGTGTCACATTTCAACCGCCATTGACCTAGCCAATGTTATAAAATAACAACTGTAGTTGTTGCAGCAGTACGACGGTCATCCGGGCTGGTACCTTGCAGTGCAAGATCTGTTTTTGCACTCAATATATGTATTTTGTGTTGACTGGTATCTTCCAAGCTGTTGCCCAGGCAGTCGAAAAATTAAAAATAATGTTATAATTATAATATGAGACCGCCACTATGATAGTATGGTGCTTTCTCTGGCTTCCTTTACACCCCAAGGTAGAAGAGGAACGACTAAGTGAGTATTAAGATATGAATAAATTCTAAAGAATCATTAATTCTCATCATTCACAAATCTATATATATATATATGTATATATCTCTTCTTCTCTCTTCTTCCGTCCTTAGCCACCGACCGTCAAAGCAGTCAGTGGCCATTACGCCTAGTGGCGTCTTAGGGCAACAGCAGATAGGTTTTCTTTGCCATTGTTTCCCATCACGCCTATTGGCGTCTTTAGGGCAACGGCAAATCAATCCATTTGCTGTTGTTTCCGTAATCGAAGTGACTGGCAAACGGGTGATCAGCCCGTTGGTAATATGTATATATGGGATGGGATATTCAGCTAATTACCCAGTAAAAATTAATTGTCATCGATTCTTCTTCTCTAACCAGCGGCACTCGAGCTTTCCAGCTCTTTTGGCCCAATGACATGTCATTGCGAGGCTGGGGGGTCAGTGGACTTTCCTTCCAACCCGGTCAGGAGCTTCGCTCCTTCCCATCCACACGGTATTTATGTGCAGGAGCCGTTCAGGTTATTCAGTCAAATTTCCGGTCGTTAACATTCCTTCAAACGCTGACGCACGGGTTTGAACCATGAAAACATGGTCGCAATTACAACGCCGTAGCCATTACACCAGCGCGGCTCCCACTGTCATCGATTAATTGATAAAACAAATTGTAATCAGTTATTCAATTTTTTTGCAATGTTTATGTGTTTTGCTTAAATGCAAGATCATTTGCTATATTAGAGGTTTGTGATATAGAATTTGGCAACACTCATCAATAATAATAAATTGACTGTGTTTTAACTTTTCAGTATTTTCATTATATTTTCAGGGCAATGTTACCTTATAATAATAATAATAATAGCCCCTTCAGTCATAACTGACTATGGGAATGCGCCCCTGAGGTGACAGCCCTCAGCTGCTTATTTTCCTGGTGCTCCTTTCGACGTTTTCTCCTCACCTCTGCTTCTTGTGTGAGCCTCTCTTCGCCCAATCTGAGGGGGCGCCGTAAATAGCATCGCCACTTAGTGCGATCGGCAGCTTCATCCTCCCATGTTGCTGGATCCATGTCCAGTGCCCTCATATCTCGCTGTGACACAGCTTTGAACCTCAGCTGTGGTCGCCCAACTGTTCTCTTGCCATCTGCTAATTGTCCGTAGAAGATATCTTTTGGGATGCGACCATCTTCCATGCGGCGAACATGGCCAAGCCAGCGAAGTCTGCGTTGTCTAAGAAGCGTATACATACTTTGAAGGCCAGCATGTGACAACACCTCGACATTAGTCACTTTATCTTTCCACGAGATGCCGAGGATGCGGCGTAGACACCGCAAATGGAAGGTATTGAGCCTTCTTTCTTGCTTAGCATAGGTCGTCCAGCTCTCGCTGCCATATAGGAGTGTGCTGGTGACGCAGGCATTATATACCGCAGCTTTGGTCTTCATTGTGAGTTTAGAGTTTCCCCAAACACGCGATGTGAGGCGGGCAAAGGTAGCTGCAGCTTTGCCAATGCGGCTGTCGATTTCTGTATCCAGTGAGAGTTTGTCATTGATGGTAGACCCTAGGTATGTGAAGTGGTGCACCACTGCCAATTCATAGTTATCGATAGTGATAACTGGTGCAGCACCCACATCCTGACTCAGCACATTCGTTTTCTTTAGACTTATTGTGAGGCCAAAGTCCTTGCATGCTTTAGTGAAGCGATTCATCAAGCTCTGAAGCTCCTGTTGGCTTTGAGTGACGACTGCAGCATCATCAGCGAACAACAAGTCTCTTATAGTGACCCTTCTGATTTTTGTTTTTGCCTTCAGCCTTGAAAGATTAAACAGACGGCCATCTGACCTAGTGTGAAGGCATATTCCTTCAGTTGCATCTCTGAATGCATGTTTCAAGAGTAAGGCAAAGAAGATTCCGAAGAGGGTCGGAGCCAGAACACAGCCTTGTTTAACGCCACTTCGTATATCAAAGGGCTGTGACGTGCTTCCAGCATATTGGACTGTTCCCTTCATGCCGTCATGGAATGACTTTATCATTTCCAGCATTTTAGAAGGGCAGCCTATTTTCAGGAGGATTTTAAAGAGTCCATCCCTACTAACCAGGTCGAATGCTTTTGTGAGGTCTATAAAGGCGATATATAATGGTCTTTTCTGCTCTCTTGATTTTTCCTGAAGCTGGCGGAGAGAGAAGATCATGTCTGTTGTTGATCTGCCAGCTCGGAATCCACACTGTGACTCTGGATATATGCGCTCAGCTAACTTGTGTAGTCGCATTAAGATGACTTTGGCAAAAACCTTACCAACAATACTAAGAAGAGAGATGCCTCTGTAGTTATTGCAATCACTTCTGTCTCCTTTATTTTTATACAGTGTTACAATCTTGGCATCTCGCATGTCTTGAGGAATAGTTGTCTCTTCCCAGCACTGGCACAGCATCCTATGCAGGGGATGTAATAGCGTGCTCTTACAGCATTTGATTAAATCAGGAGGAATCCCATCACTGCCTGGTGCTTTGCCAGAGGCCAAGCTATCAATGGCCTTGCTGAGTTCCTCTAATGTTGGTTCGGCATCCAGCTCCTCCATAGTTGGTAGACTGTTGACACCATCAAGGGCTGCAGGCGTAACGGTATTGTCTCTAGCGTAAAGCTCAGAGTAGTGCTCGACCCACCTCTCCATCTGCTTACCCTTATCGGTTAGCTTCTCTCCGCTGATGGTTTTTAGCGGTGCCGTCTTACTTTTATGGGGGCCAAGTGCTTTCTTTATACCGTCATACATTTGTCTAATGTTGCCTGTTTGCGCTGCGATCTGGATGCTCTCACTGAGCTGGAGCGAGTAGTCATTTGCACAGCGTCGAGCAGTTTGTTGAACTTTGCTTCTCGTAGCCCTCAGGATCTGTAGGGTTCTGGCACTCGGTGAACGTTTGTATTCATTCATAGCACTGCGCTTAGCTTCAATGACAGGTGCCATCACATCTGATGAAGCATCAAACCAGTCATTTGACTTGGCTGTTTTCTTACCAAAGGTGGCAAGTGCAGTACTTTGAATGGTGTTCCGTAGATGCTCCCAGTTCTCTGTAATAGTATCACCATGCTGAGGGCTACTGAGCACTTTCTCGAAGGTCGCAGTGAATTGAGCGATCATGAAAGGGTCTGACATCTTGCTGGTATCAATGCGTGGTTTCCCTTCATGTCTGACACGATAGAGTTTTCTTGGTTGTGCTCTGATTTTGCAGCAAACCAAGGAGTGATCTGTATCACAGTCTGCACTATGGTACGAGCGCGTGGAGAGCACAGACCTGAGGAGTGGCCTTCTGACGAGAATCAGGTCAAGTTGGTGCCAGTGCTTGGATCGTGGGTGTCTCCATGACACCTTATGCTGGGGTTTTGTCTGAAAGTAGGTGTTGGTCACGCAGAGGTCATGGTGAACGCACAAATCTAAGAGCCGTTGTCCATTTTCATTCATCTTGCCAATACCAAACCTGCCCAGACATGAAGGCCATGAAACATTATCGGCACCCACTCTAGCGTTAAAGTCACCAAGGAGAACAAGCTGTTCTTGCCTAGGTATGCTTTTGATAATTGCTGTTAGATTCTCGTAGAACTCATCTTTAGCTTCTGAGGCAGAGTACAGAGTAGGAGCATACACACTGACAAGGGTGATGGGACCTGTGCTAGTCTGCAGGCGGAGCGTTAACATGCGTTCTGATCCATTCCCGCCTGGTTCAACTATTTTAGTTAGCGATTTTTTGACCGCAAAACCTACTCCGTGTTCTCTAGCTTTATTAAGATCTTTCCCTTGCCAATAAAATGTGTAGTCCTTCTCGCTCACCGTTCCAGAGCCCGCCAGGCGCGTTTCCTGAAGTGCAGCTATATCCACCTGAAGTCGTTTAAGCTCATCATTAATTATGGCTGTCTTCCTTACATCGTTTACATCCTGTAGGTTTTCGGATAGTCCAGTCAACATAGTCCGGACGTTCCAGCATCCCAATCTGAGAGTTTGCTTATTTCTATTTTTTCGATAATTGCTTGGTGCAAAATTTTCTGTCCACAGTTCGGGTTTGACCCTAATCCCCATGCACCCAATGGGGAAAGCAGACAGTGGCGGGACAACACCTTATTGACTGGGGGCTGCCCAGCTTGAAGCGGGCGGTAGCTGTCCAGTGAGATCCTAGAACCTCTCCCACTGTCGGAAGAAGCCCCTGGCGCCATGCCCTACGCCAATTGGGCAAAAAGCTTATAACCGGTAACTGCTACTTCCCGTGTTTTGCCGACACCTATAGGGTGAAGCTGGAGTGTCCTCTCCAGGGCGCGAGCTTGGGCACAGTTATATGGAGATCAAGCTGTTGCCCATTCAGCATGTTCCCCCTCTCCACACAGCCGGTAGATCCAAAGGAACGGCAGTAGCCGATACAGTTTGGTACCAGCCATGTCGCAGGAGTTGCCAGAATAATGTCGAATCGACATTAGACTGCCTTAGGGACTCCGACTCCGGATTTATCCTCAGGGTTTACTCCCGAAGCCAATTCCATAAATGGATATTCCCGCAAGGCAGCGGTGGTTTGAATTCAGAGTTCCTTCTCTTAGATAAGCTACAAACCAAGGATCACGAGCCCTATCTGCCCGAAGCTGCTGGTTTTAAGGCGCCAGTCGCTCGCCTTTGCCCCTTCTCCCGTCAGTGGAAACAGTTCCGCCGGGCTCAAATTGAGCCACACGTGAAGGCCGGGAGCTGGACTTGGTTGTCAGAGGCTGTTTGAGGCGCGTGCCATAGAAGTATTTTATCTGCAGTGAGAGCTTATCCTCACTACAACTTCCGGCAATAACAACCTTTTAACGTGTAAAATAAATGAAGTGATTGTTAAAAAAATCAAAGTTATTTGTGATTTTTTAAATAATATATCTAACTGTTCGAAATTGATCGAGTACTCTTCGATTACAGAAATTAGATTAATCGATTTAGATCTTTTTTAAAGCAATCCTCGCCCTAATATATATATATATATATATATATATATATATATATATATATATATATATATATATATATATATATATATATATATATATATATATATATATATATATATATATATATATATATATATATATAGATATATATATATATATATATATATAGTCGCGAGTATGGAAAAAGAGGATGTCTGAGTTAGACAGAATATGAATGAGTAATGTGAAAAGAGAGAAAAGTAAAGTCACTAATGAAAATATGAAGAGAGATATGACTTCTGGAGAGAAGACAGATATAATCAAGTATCTAAGGTCTAATTCCCAGCCATACTCGAGACTATGTTTTGATATGTCATACCTTTCTCTGTCCTCTCACGCAATATATGAAAATATATTACAAATAACTACCACAGCAAATATCAAGTGACAGTTAGAATAGAATGAATTCTGATCGCTTAGAACAAATAAATATATTTATTAAAGAAACTACCAAAACAACAAAAATAATACCTCCATTAGCTCTGATGGGCTAGTGATTTTATGTTGTAGCAAAGTTGATTTTGCTGGGGAGGTTATGATGGTATCCTAAAAGAATGAAAAGGTGTCTGCTATAACCGTGTGAGGTCAAGCAAATGTAGGCCTCTGACTCTATAGATGATGATGATGAATTATGTGCAGAGAACCTAACGCTACCTCCCTAGGTCTCACACGGTCAATCTTCTGGCTCTAGTGTATGGTGTATGGTGTACCTAGTGTCTAGGGGAGAACTGAATGATGGTACACAACAATCAAACACTTTAAATTTATATAAAAGAAGTTAATAACTAGCAGTTAAGTTTTTCTTTGAACAATTATTTACAATTTGTTTTGCCTGTCCACTCATAGCTTGTGGACAGGTCTTTGAAAATAAGGACAAGATAGTTTACAGAAAAGAACAATTAAAAATGGTGGGACAACCTGCCCAATAACTAAAAGTTATTATGTATTTATAAATGTCCTTCCTCTATGAAACATTAAACTAGTTCACTTTATTTATCTACCGGGAGAGTCACTGTATATGAGGGCTGTAGTTCATCCTACCCCCATAATATTCCTGTGTAATATTTTGAAACACAAGAAAATGTCAGAGATGCCCCAGATGTTTTACTCTTCACCTGGGAGTCCTTGTTGTAAGATAATTCAATGGGTAGGTGCAGAAATTTCAAGTTCAACACTCGCCAAAGCTCCTACTGGATATTCAACAGCATATAAGTCTGGTTGGAGACTGGTTGGCGTTTATAAGCACTCAGCAAGTTTCCTGTCACCAGCCGGCAACATGAACATAGACCCTCTGCAACAAAAGGACACCCTGGCCTTTTATCTCTGATCATTTATTCTAACACTTAATTTTTTACGTGGGTATGGGGTCAGCCTCGCGAGCCTTACAAATGCACTCGCCCCGAATTGTACAGGACTCCCACCTGGTTGTGACCACACCTCAAGTCCTTATAGTAGTTACGCCACTGTACGTTCACATATTTTTCCTCCATACAATAATGTGGAGTAACCACATTTCCTGTGATATGATCTTCTCTTCTTTTCTTTTCACTTATATTTGCTTCAGGCATGTTAAACAGTGTTCATTGAACACAGAGGCTTGCTAAACTATTTTAATACAATAATATGTCAACATAATCATAACAACATACATCAGTTAGACACCGTTTACTGTGAGGACTCAACAATGTCTGCTTCCGACATGTCCTTCACTTTTTCCCCAATAGCAGTATCTAACTTTGTAGTTGGACCAAACATATTAAATTTCATAAAATATCCTTACCACAATCAAGAAATATATAAACAAATGACGCTGATTTGGTGAAGAAATGGCCTCAGCTTCCTCCGAACTGCACAGACTGTGAATTTATTCTTTATTTAAGTTTAAAATTAACACAGCTGTTTTTCAGCGTATCTGTATACAAATATTAGTTCAACTGGCAATGAATAGTCAAAGCCTTTTGCTAATATCTACCAGCTCAAGCCAATCGTAACGTTCTACTACTTGAATTCAAATGCAGTTTGAATGAAAAACCCAAAATAATTTTGAATAACTGGTGGTCGATTGGCCCGTCTGCTCTAGTCATGCCCAATACAAAAGATATCACGTTAGGATTACATTTCTCCTACCGTTCCCCTTTCCCATTCATACTCTGTTCACCCCAAGCGAATTTGAATGTACCTCCCTGCCTCTTTTTCCAGCTCGCGTCCCCCTAACGTTACCAAAAAAAAAAACATGAGCAGGAACGCCAGTGTGTCTGGTCGTGTGTTCTTAGATATTAGTATTTCTTCAATAACTTCTCTAATACTGGGAATATCATATTATTTAAAGTACATTCTTACTCAGCTAACTCTACGTCATACTACCATATAATTCTTATGGGGAACTTCATAATGGTTTAAAATTTCCAATTTATGTCATCGTCCATCGTCAAATAAAATTTTACACAAGTCCGCCATCTTTCCTCTCCTTCATCTTGCGAGCATGTATTTTTCAAATAACTACTTGTTTTAGTTACATCAGAAATGCTACCACTAGGAGGAAATAAAATTGTCTGCGTGGTTATGCCTTGGCTGGCTTTTCCGCAGTGTGAATATATGCGTTGCAGACTGTGTCAGCGAAGCGGGGTGTAGACGGGGCGGGTTTAAGAATTTGCGTTACTAGTTAGCATTGTATCGTGTAATACTACCAAACAATGTAAGGATTACTACTAATTTTGCTACAAAGTTGACAGAAAGTGTTACTTCAGATAGCTATATTGCGGCATGCTTCCGCCAATAGTTAATTGTAAGGCTAGACTACAAAGTGTAATCAGCAGATTGGGCAAAAGTTAAATATTAGTAGTGTTTCTCGAAAACGAAACTAAAGCGTGTCAGACTTTTTCCGTGAAATCGTTCTATAGGCTTAGCACTGTGCAAAAAGCAGCGCTGCTGGCTTCGAAGATGCCAACCGTCAGACACATGCGGGCTAATGTATTTATTATCGTTTTATGCCTAAATCGTACTGAATTGAGCGTTTATTCTCGCATATTTTGCTACACACCTCCCATCCTAAAACATGCATTCATTTGCAGGTTATAATATGCGAGATAACTTAGCTCTATGAAGTCTTACTCATTTTTCTGATCATCATAAGGATGTCTGCTCAGAAAGTCTGCGCCAACATTCAAAGGGCCGGGAATGTATTCTATCAAAAATGAGTATGGTTGCAACAAGAGAGACCATCTCAATAATCTAGAATTTTCATGCTTGGCCTGTGACAAGAACACGAGGGGGGAATGGTCCGTTTGGACCACAAATGTCCTGCCATATAAATAAATCTGGAATTTCTTTATCGCCCATATTAAAGCGAGACATTCTTTTTCACTGGTTGAGTAATTTTTTTTCCGCCTTGTTCAATTTGCGGCTAGCATACGCGACTGGGTTCAATTCCCCATCTTGTGAGGAGGACCTTTGCAATAATGTAGCGCCCAGGCCTACATTGTTTGCATCACTTCTCACAATAAATTCTTTAGTCAAGTCAGGCAATTGCAACACTGGCCTGCTTGTAAGCTTCTCTTTTAACTCCTGGTAAGCCAATTCACACTGTGCTGTCCAAATTATAGTATCAGGTTGACCTTTGCGAGTTAAATCGGTCAGAGGAGCACATATAGAGTTAAAATGTTTGATATACTTTTGGTAAAAACCACACAGAGACACGAAAGATCGCACATCTTTTTTTGTTTGTGGTCTAGGTGCTCTTTTTAGTTTTTCCAGATTCTTGGGATCAGGGGTCATGCTACCATGATGTACTGTATGTCCCAAGAATTCCAACTCTTTACAACCAATACAGCATTTTGTTGGCCTAGCCGTTAAGTTAGCCTCTCTGGGTCTATCAAACAGCATATTCAAAGAGGTAACGTGTTCCTCAAATGTTTCCGTAGCAATGAGGATATCATCCATAAAATTCGAAAAACATGGATTTTTCAGGGGATCCAGCAATTTTCGCATCATCCTAGAAAACACACTCGGGGCATTTTTCAAACCAAATGGTAACATGTTGAACTCATAATGACCTTCCGAGGTGCTAAAGGCCAAATAAGGTCGAACCTCAGGCTTTACTGAAATCTGGTAATAGCCTTTGCTAAGATCCACCTTAGAAAAATATTTTGCCTTGTTCAGCCTGGCAAAAAGTTGAGTAGTATCAGGTAATGGATCCACCTGACCTTCTGTGACAGCATTCAGTTTCCTGTAATCTATGCACAGTCTATGTTCTCCTGATGGTTTCCGCAACAAAACTACACAATAACTGTAAGGAGACTCACTGTGAGAAATAATCCCTTCTTTTAACAAATAATCAATCTCCTCTTTCAAAGCTTTTTCCTTAGCGAACGGAATAGAATAAGGCCTCATACAGATGGGTGCTGGGTCTAGTAGTTTCATATCATATGACAACAAATTTGTGTGTCCCGGTTTATCAGTTAACACATCTGTATGTTTCAAGGACCTGTTGAACCTTCTCCTTCTGTCCTTTTGTCAGGTGATTACTGATTTTCACCTGTGCAAACGTTTCACTGGTTTTCAGTGGATATTCAACCGAGGAGAGAGGTTCATTTTTCATCTCGGTGGCTATAGACAAGGCCATTAAATGTGATCCCTCCTGGATTTGTCTGTCCAGATATTTCTTCAAAAGGTTCACATGATAGACTTTCTCCTTTCCCTTTTTGTCTATCTTATAATTTGTTCTGGATACCTTTTCCAAAACTGTATATTGCCCTTGCCATCCGATCTGAAGTTTATTGTTGCTGTCTGGCAATAGAAGAAGTACCTTCTCCCCTACAGCAAGTTCTCGATCCTTCGCTTTTTTATTATAATAAGCAGCATGCTTTTTCCTGGCTTGTCTCAAATTTTCATTTGCCAGTTTCCAACTGGTTTTTAAACGAGTGGTCAGTTCGTTCACATATTGGTATGATGAGGTAACAGTCTCCTCTGCCTTCTCATCTGTCCAGGTCCTTAGCAAAGCTTCTAACGGACCTTTTATAAGCCTCCCAAATAGGAGTGTTGCGGGTGCCATTCCAGTTGAATTATGTGGTACTTCCCGGTAGGCAAACAATGCGGCGGGCAAGTAGTGGTCCCACGTCTCAGGTTTCTCATGTGTCAGCTTTCTCAGGATAGAAATGAGAGTCCCATTGAACCTCTCTACCTGGCCGTTCACTTGGGGGTGATACGGACTACAATGAAAGTGCTTGGC
Source organism: Oreohelix idahoensis (assembly GCA_024509875.1). NCBI lineage: Eukaryota > Metazoa > Mollusca > Gastropoda > Stylommatophora > Oreohelicidae > Oreohelix > Oreohelix idahoensis. The sequence goes on from JAMPIV010002330.1 coordinate 46,296, forward strand.
TTGAAACAACTTGAAAACCTCTTCAGTTAGCTTCCCCTTGAACTGAGAGCCATTATCAGTCAAGATTTGATGCGGGAATCCTAACCTTGTGAATATAGTAAGTAATGCCTCTGTCACATGTTTCGAATCGATTGATGACAGGGCTACCCCCTCTCCCCACATTGAACAAGTGTCTACCAGAGTAAGGATGTAACTGTTCCTCCTCTTGGTCCGAGTGAGAAGTCCCACAATATCCACTGCAACTCTCTCAAAAGGGGTTCCCACTATGGGCATTTCCCCAAGAGTTGCTGGAGCAGTCCAATGCTTTGGCGCTACTCTCTGGCATTCGGGACAGGATTTCACATATCTCTTAATGTCTTCCGTTATCCCTGGCCAGAAATAATGACAAGCTATACGCTGTCCTGTTGCGCTAATCCCCATGTGACCACTGAAGGGGATAGTATGACCTAACTCGTTTACTTTCTCCCTATATGAACTAGGAAGGACCAGCTGTGCGTGACCAGCTGAACCAGTGCCGGCCTTCCTGTATAGCAATTTATTCTTCATATAGAATTCTCCTTTATTAGGAGGAGTATGGCTCTTTGGGAGTTTATTGTAACACGGCTTCAGTGACTTATCTTCAGCCTGTGCCTTTCTCATCTCCTCTGGATGAGTATTTATGGGTTCATCTTCTTCCTTTCGAGATTGAGATCGTATCTGGACTGTTGACATGATCACCGGTCTCTTGGGATTCCCCAAGAAGACATATCTACACCCCAATATCAGAGGGTAGATTGGATCATTTAACATTGCTGCCTTGATTACTCCTTCCACATATCGCGTCTTCACATTTATCCTGGCGATGGGAAGTGTCATGGTCGCTACGTCCTTGGTTGCCGCTTGGATCTCCACTGTTTCTGTGGTGTATTGATCTGCCTGCACCAGGTGAGAACTCACAACTGAATCATAATCCAATCCCGTATCATACAAACACCTTATGGTGACTCCATTGCATGTTACATCTTCACACACTGGGGGGTGGTAAGGTTCCTGCTGTTCAATAGAGTTGACCTTTACTCCCTTCCTCCCCGTTTTCATGGCAGCGAAACTTGGAGTTTTCTTTCTACAATTTTCAGTGTTATGATTGTCCATCCGACAATTTTTACAATACCTCTTTCCTTGGTTAAAGGGTTTTCTTTCATCATTTCTTCTATCATTGAATTGTGAGGGTCTATTCTTAAATTCATTTCGAGGCCTATCGAAGTTCTGCTTATTTCTATTATCGAATTTGTTATGGTTTTGAGGGGCCTTACTCTGATCTATTTGTTTCTTCTTGGTGCCAGCTACCTCTGCCTGGGCTGCCTGATACCTCTCAGCGACATTTATTATCTCACCCAGCATCTCTGCGCCCTGTTCCATGAGAAACTTTCTCATGTCTGGAGCCATGGACTCTCTCATCTGTTCAATGAGTATCATCTCTTTGAGATCTTGGGTTTTCCCCAGAGTAGCCCATTTCTCCATATACGTTTCCAACCGGGCGGAGAACTGGTGATAGGTCTCACCCGACAGTAGCTTGGCATTCCTAAATTTCTTTCTATAAAACTCTCCGTTCTTTTCGTATCTTAACAGAAGAGCTTGCTTCAACATGTCATAGTTGTCTTGGTCATCCCTGCTCATTTTGGAAAACACTTCATAAGCTGTTCCCCGAAGTCCCTGAGACAACTTTACCCCCCATCTTTCTTTTTCTAACCCATAAGTAGTAGCTAAAAGTTCAAACCTGCTTAAATATCCTTCTATGTCATCGTCTTTCTCAACAAAATGGTCTACATGAAAACCCATAGCTGAGGTTGAGGCTCCCTGACTAGTAGTGGCATCTGAGGCAAAGGGGCTAGCACCATTTTCAGGAGCATGGCCTTGAATTTCTAACTCCCTTAGTCGTAACTCGTGCTCCCTCTGCAATCTTCTATCTTCTGCTTCCCTCTCGGCAGTCAATCTCTTTTCTTCTGCCTCCCTTTGCAGTCGTTTTTCTTCTGCCTCCCTTTCGGCAGTCAATCTTTTTTCTTCTGCCTCCCTTTGCAGTCGTTTTTCTTCTGCCTCTATCTGTAATTTCTTAATCTCAGCCTCCAATGCCCTAGCCTCCTTGTCAGCCTCAATCTGCAGCCTCTTAATTTCTTTTTCAGCCTCTAACTTTCTTTCTGCTTCTAACTTCCTGTCTTCCCTATCTCGTTCAATAAATTTGTCACATTCTACCGTCACATATTGAACCAACTCTGGTCCATCCATGCCCATCTCTTTAGCAGTCTGTACAGCCGCAGAGCGAAACTTGGCCAGATCTGCCATTCTAATAAGTACAAAATGTTCTAACAAAATCTCTAACTAATTATAAATTTACTTAATTAAATCTGGGCTCTGACACTTTCTTCACTTCCCAAATCTTGGGTAATACTATATGGGGATTCCCTGGGAAAATAGACTGTTGTTAAAGCTAAACCCCAGACCCCGATGTATGTAGTACTAAGAGAAATTCAGATGCCCGGACAAGCCTACCAATTTATGTAGCAAAGTTGATTTTGCTGGGGAGGTTATGATGGTATCCTAAAAGAATGAAAAGGTGTCTGCTATAACCGTGTGAGGTCAAGCAAATGTAGGCCTCTGACTCTATAGATGATGATGATGAATTATGTGCAGAGAACCTAACGCTACCTCCCTAGGTCTCACACGGTCAATCTTCTGGCTCTAGTGTATGGTGTATGGTGTACCTAGTGTCTAGGGGAGAACTGAATGATGGTACACAACAATCAAACACTTTAATATTCTATAAAAGAAGTTAATAACTAGCAGTTAAGTTTTTCTTTGAACAATTATTTACAATGTATTTTGCCTGTCCATTCATAGCTTGTGGACAGGTCTTTGAAAATAAGGACACGATAGTTTACAGAAAAGAACAATTAAAAATGGTGGGACAATCTGCCCAATAACTAAAAGTTATTATGTATTTATAAATGTCCTTCCTCTATGAAACATTAAACTAGTTCACTTTATTTATCTACCGGGAGAGTCACTGTATATGAGGGCTGTAGTTCATCCTAACCCCATAATATTCCTGTGTAATATTTTGAAACACAAGAAAATGTCAGAGATGCCCCAGATGTTTTACTCTTCACCTGGGAGTCCTTGTTGTAAGATAATTCAATGGGTAGGTGCAGAAATTTCAAGTTCAACACTCGCCAAAGCTCCTACTGGATATTCAACAGCATATAAGTCTGGTTGGAGACTGGTTGGCGTTTATAAGCACTCAGCAGGTTTCCTGTCACCAGCTGGAAACAGGAACATAGACCCTCTGCAACAAAAGGACACCGTGGCCTTTTATCTCTGATCATTTATTCTAACACTTAATTTCCTACGTGGGTATGGGGTCAGCCTCGCGTGCGTTACAAATGCACTCGCCCCGAATTGTACAGGACTCCCACCTGGTTGTGACCACACCTCAAGTCCTTATAGTAGTTACGCCTCTGTACGTTCACATACTTTTCCTCGATATAATAATGTGGAGTAACCACATTTCCTGTGATATGATCTTCTCTTCTTTTCTTTTCACTTATATTTGCTTCAGGCATGTTAAACAGTGTTCATTGAACACAGAGGCTTGCTAAACTATTTTAATACAATAATATGCCAACATAATCATAACAACACACATCAGTTAGACATCGTTTACTGTGAGGACTCAACAATGTCTGCTTCCGACATGTCCTTCACTTTTTCCCCAATAGCAGTATCTAACTTTGTAGTTGGACCAAACATATTAAATTTCATAAAATATCCTTACCACAATCAAGAAATATATAAACAAATGACGCTGATTTGGTGAAGAAATGGCCTCAGCTTCCTCCGAACTGCACAGACTGTGAATTTATTCTTTATTTAAGTTTAAAATTAACACAGCTGTTTTTCAGCGTATCTGTATACAAATATTAGTTCAACTGGCAATGAATAGTCAAAGCCTTTTGCTAATATCTACCAGCTCTAGCCAATCGTAACGTTCTACTACTTGAATTCAAATGCAGTTTGAATGAAAAACCCAAAATAATTTTGAATAACTGGTGGTCGATTGGCCCGTCTGCTCTAGTCATGCCCAATACAAAAGATATCACGTTAGGATTACATTTCTCCTACCGTTCCCCTTTCCCATTCATACTCTGTTCACCCCAAGCGAATTTGAATGTACCTCCCTGCCTCTTTTTCCAGCTCGCGTCCCCCTAACGTTACCAAAAAAAACATGAGCAGGAACGCCAGTGTGTCTGGTCGTGTGTTCTTAGATATTAGTATTTCTTCAATAACTTCTCTAATACTGGGAATATCATATTATTTAAAGTACATTCTTACTCAGCTAACTCTACGTCATACTACCATATAATTCTTATGGGGAACTTCATAATGGTTTACAATTTCCAATTTATGTCATCGTCCATCGTCAAATAAAATTTTACACAAGTCCGCCATCTTTCCTCTCCTTCATCTTGCGAGCATGTATTTTTCAAATAACTACTTGTTTTAGTTACATCAGAAATGCTACCACTAGGAGGAAATAAAATTGTCTGCGTGGTTATGCCTTGGCTGGCTTTTCCGCAGTGTGAATATATGCGTTGCAGACTGTGTCAGCGAAGCGGGGTGTAGACGGGGCGGGTTTAAGAATTTGCGTTACTAGTTAGCATTGTACCGTGTAATACTCCCAAACAATGTAAGGATTACTACTAATTTTGCTACAAAGTTGACAGAAAGTGTTACTTCAGATAGCTATATTGCGGCATGCTTCCGCCAATAGTTAATTGTAAGGCTAGACTACAAAGTGTAATCAGCAGATTGGGCAAAAGTTAAATATTAGTAGTGTTTCTCGAAAACGAAACTAAAGCGTGTCAGACTTTTTCCGTGAAATCGTTCTATAGGCTTAGCACTGTGCAAAAAGCAGCGCTGCTGGCTTCGAAGATGCCAACCGTCAGACACATGCGGGCTAATGTATTTATTATCGTTTTATGCCTAAATCGTACTGAATTGAGCGTTTATTCTCGCATATTTTGCTACATATGTCACAATCACAGAAACAAAACTTCTCTCAATCTCTCATGCAAAAAGTCTCACTCCAAACCACCAACACACGTACACTTTCTCATTACCCAGATAATCTAACTAAAGGGGTTAGGCCCCCAGTTTCGCGAGGAAACGGCCACTCCTTATGGTAAATAATCCTGGTAGGCAAGTTACTTCCTCAGCTAGGAAAAACACTACACTGTTCCACCTAAGTTGATATTCAAAGGCTATGGAGATCAGATCCCTCTATAACAGCGTCGTAATTAATACTATGCATTCACAATCTCGTGTGGCTGTTGCCACACTAGCAGGTGAAGGAGATTACAACGAGGGCAGAAACACTTGCATCCACTGATATATAGATCCAAACGACGAGGTTTTTTGCTGGCGAGAGTGTGTCCAGTAGGCGAGCTGGGTCGCCTCTTATACTGGATAATGAAGACTTGAACTATAAGACAGGTGATGAGTACGGGCAACTGACTATTCCTCTCGGTCGTTCTGTCAGAGGTAACTGGCTATCAATGGGTCGGACAGTGTTGCCAAAAATGACTGGATGGCAAAATCGACAGCCCGTATCTGCTGAGATGATGGTTAATTTATTTCTGGCGGCAATATGTGCTGGAGGTAAATAATCCAGGACGCAAGACTACTGCTTACATGTAGGTAACAGAAATCGATGTAGAGTGGTGTACTCCAGACAGCAAGAGTAAGGTGTCTTTACAAGTACTGGCTATCGACGAATCCTTTCTGTCGGCCTGCCCGTATACTCCGAGTTAACTGGCTGTTAATGGGTCGGACAGTGTTGCCGAAAATGACGGGATGGCAAAGGCGACGGCCCGTATATGCAGGAGCGATAGACCCTTTCAAAAATAGGCTGTACTCCACGCAGCGGCTTTATAGCTGGAACCTGGCAGTATGACGTAGACTGCCTTGTAATATTTATTATGTGGAAGTTGTAATCCACAGACAGCAGCACATCACATCAGGAGCAAATGTTCTGACCAAGGCTCTGAAAATATACAGCAATTCAATATCTCATTACTACCCATAGCCTACACTTCCCCGGTTATTCTCTCACCGATGCAAAATATAAACAAACTTCCACTTTCCACTCGCCGTTTCTCTCTCACAAAATCTAAACAAACCCCGTCTCTCACACTCTTTGATCTGTTATGCTTAGGGAATCCATAACTCTGTAGGCCCAGCCCAAGGTTTATATCTACAAGCCACGCGTTTCTGACGCGCAGCGGCGCAAGGCGATCTGAGGCTAAAAATATTCACACACACACGACTACATAGTCCCACACACTCTGGTAAAGCGAGACTACTGTTAAGTATTCACACCTTTCCCTGATAATTATAGATGGCCCTAGAGATCCAAGTAGGGACAACACTGAATGAGTTATAAAAAAATTAGCATTGGGCATACACTCAATATATATATATATATCAAATAGCAAAACTCTTTACAGTAATTATACAACCAAGCAGCATATTGGGTAATAATATTATAATCGGCTCCCACTCTCTGCTTTTAAGAAAAACCACTCATAGCTATCCTTTCTTACAGTGAAAACGGCATTGTGATAGACAGTTTATTTAAACACACACGATGGTTTTCAGATACTCACGGTCCAATCACGGAAAATAATTTAGGTCAATCTAGTACTACTTCATCATCTCATCTCAACCCATAACCCGTCATGGGTCGTAGGGGTGCCATGGTGGAAGCATCAGCAGACAGGGTCCTCCACTGCTCTCTATTCTCAGCAATGCGTACAAGTGTGGAGAAACCGTGTCCTGCCCATTCTTTGATGTTATCAGCCCAGGATTTTCTTTGCCTTCCTCTTCTCCGTTTACCTTCGACTGTTCCCTGGAGGATCGTTTTCGAAAGGGAGTCATGACGAGTTACATGCCCAAACCAGGCAAGCTTTCGACGTTTCACTATTGACAAAAGTGGTTCTTGGTGGCCTGCATAGGTGTTTATCTTCTCTCTAACATAGACATTTGTTTTGTGCTCTTTATAGCAAATGCGCAAAATTCTTCTATAACATTTATGCTCGAAAGCCTGAATCCTTCGCTCCGTATCTGCAGTGAGTGTCCAGCCCTCACACCCATACAAGAGAATAGATAATACAAGTGATTTTTATAATTTGATCTTCACAGGAAAACTGATGTTACTTTTCCAGATCACATTCAACCTTGTCATGGCAGCTGAGGCCATCTCAAGTCTTGTCTTGATTTCTTTATTTGATCTTCCATCACTACATATAGTGGACCCGAGATATTTAAAGGTGTTCACTTCTTCTAACGTTTGTCCATTTAACGTAATGTTGGACGGAACATGTTTCTTATGGCTATTCACCAATATCTTGCTTTTTTCTATATTAATTTCCATCCCATATGTTCTTGTTACTTTCTCCAGTCTAGAGGTAAGGTCTGGAAGTTCTGATTCTGTTCCAGCTATCAGATCAATATCATCAGCAAAACGTAGATTACACAGAGGTCGGCCTCCAATCGATATGGTTGATTTATAATCGTATAGGAGCCTCCTGCATAATATGTTCTAGATATATATTAAAGAGCACTGGTGACAGGATACATCCCTGGCGAACTCCTACAGTTGTTTTTAAAAATTATCCAATGTCGTTGCTTGCAAAAACAGCACTGCTTGCGTCCTTGTATAGTGCTTCAATGATATCTATGATGTTGGTATCAAAATTGAATTTTCTCATTATTTGCCATAAGCCTTCATGCCAGACTCGATCGAAGGCTTTTGTGAAATCGTTGAAGTTATGGTATAAATCATGTTGATGCTGGAGATGTTTTTCGTGCATTTCCGAGTTCTCTGTTTTCGCACTTAATGTTGTTTAATATGCCTAAGTCAGTGTTAAGTTTACAGTTATATAATTCTTTACAATATTCTGTCCACCTTCTCATTACAGCTGTTTTTTCATTGAGCAGAGCCCCATTGCTATCTTCTATGACAGTTACCCTGGGCTGTTGGGGTTTTGATAGTCTTCTTAATGTGTCAAAAACTGCCTTGCTGTTACCTTTTATTAGCCCCGTATTAATGGACTCACATTGATCAGCTACCCATTTTTCTTTGGCCTGTTTCATTTTCTTTCTGATATTTTTATTCACCATACTGTATTGCCATGCTGCTTCAGGAACCTCTTTCTTAACCTTTTTCATTTCCCGCCGTGTATCACATAACTTCAGAATGTCATCTGTAACCCATGGTTTGTTTATTTTCTTTCTTTTACCAAGTATTTCTGTTGCTGATTCAATGAGCACGTCTTTCATGTTCTCTGTGATTGAGTTGATATCATCCTCCAAAAAGTTTAGAGCTGTGAATTTTCCTCCAACAGTTGCCTCAAAGATTCCCGCGATTTCTGGATCTTTCAATTTGTCTAAATTAGTACTACTTAGAACCTTTTATAACCGACATATTTGTAAACATTGAAAAATGCTGAAAAATCTGGCTACTTTCACTTTGTGAATGGGGCCGCTTTTTCATGGAACACCCTGTATATATATATATATAAGATGAATTAAGTAACACGGGATATTTATTCTATTACTGTATTAAATAAGTAAATGTGTGCTTACCGAATAAAGAATTATTCCTGCACTACAACACTAGGCAGTTTTACGAGCGGCCTAAGTTCGAGATTCTAGACGCAGGCGGAAGGATGAAAAGTTAAAGTTACTTCCACGAGTTCTCAAAGAATACATGGAACTAGCCGTCGCCTACTAGAAAGGCAGGATAAAAAGACGTTTAGCTAGATGCCGATATCCACGTATAAAGGGGTGGAATTAGCCTGTCCAACGTTAGGTTGACATGACCAATGCCAGAAATTAAGACAGAAAAGTTGGCGTACACAAAAATTAAAGAACAAGACAGGGCAGACCACTCGGCTAAAAGTGATATATATATATATATATATATATATATATATATATATATATATATATATATATATGTGTGTGTGTGTGTGTGTGTATATATATATATATATATATATATATATATATATATATATATATATATATATATATATATATATATATATATATAAACTCCGCCTATGCCGGTCCCAAGCCCGGATGAAAAAGGAGGAGGGCGGCCTGCATGGAGGCCGTAAGGAGGCAGCCCCTCCACCATGCAAAGGCACAACAGGCCAATCACCTGTTTGCTTTAAATCATGATTACGTGAACTACAAGAGAGAAAACCGGACTGATTCTAAAGGCGACGAACTGGAACGGACTACGGACTACGACTTATGGAACTTGGAACACAAGAAGTATAAATGGGAAGGAAGAGGAGCTGGTGGAAGAGATGAGGAAAGCAAAACTAGAAATCCTGGCTATAACGGAAACGAAGAAAAAAGGACAAGGAGTCATGGATCTCGATGGCAACACGTTGCTCTACAGTGGTGTACCCATATCTGAAAGAGCTAAAGGGGGCGTGGGTTGCATTGTGGCCCAAAATCAAAAAGATAGTATCAAGGGATGGAACTTTGTCTCGGAGCGCATTATGGTTGTAAAACTAAAAGAAGGAGAAACCATAGTCAACCTGGTCATAGTGTATGGGCCAAATGAGGATGAGAGAGCAGAGGTCAAGGAGGAATTCTTCGAGCTGCTTCAAAGGACAGTGGATGACTGCCTAGATGAAGTTATTATGCTCGGAGATTTTAATGCCAGAGTTGGAAATGACCATGCTAGATGGGGTGGAGTTATCGGAAGATATGGAGAAGATACTCTCAATGACAATGGAAAGCGACTCCTTAGATTCTGCAGTGAGCAGAATCTGATCATTACAAACACAAAGTTCCCCCATAAGCGCATACATGCGTACACTAGATGTGAACCAACCAAGAATGAGAAGTCAGTGATCGACTATGCCATTGTTCGGAGAAGCTCATTCAGATATGTCCGAGATGCAAGAGTCTGGAGGGGGCCAGAGAATGGAAGTGATCACTACCTGCTAACAATCAAACGAACAACTGAAAGAGTTGCTCAGCCTAGGAACTGCCCAACATCACGCAAGAAACCAAGTAAACGAGCAGGAGAAATGAGCATTAGGACCTACAAGCTGAGAGAGCCAGAAATTAAGACCAGATATCAGGGGCTTATTGCTACAGCAGTAAGCAACACAGAAGAACGACCTGATGACTTGGAAACCCTCTGGAATAAATTCAAGGATATCATAAAGACAGCTGCTGCAGAAGCATGCGGTGAAGTCCGACTTGGGAACCAGAGAAAGAGGACACCTTGGTGGACAGAGGAAGTCAAAGAGAAAATAAGAGAGAAGAAAATGGCATGGAAACAATACTTAGGAGCTAAAAACACAACAGGACAAATGGAAAAATATAGAGAATATGTGACACTCAGAACAGAAGCAAAGAACAAAGTGCTAGCAGCAAAACAGAAGTCCTGGGAAGAATTTGGAGAAAAGCTAGAAAAAGATGCACAAGAAAACCAGAAATTGTTCTATAAGACCCTAAAGAACATGAGGAAAGAAAAACAATGCCCTCTCAAATTTATAAAGGACAAGCAAGGCAAATTGCTTACTGCCCCAAAGGAAGTAATGGAAAGATGGAAAGAATATTTCTCAGAACTCCTGGATGGTGAGCATGGTGAAGCATCAGAAATGATAACCACTAGCACAGAAGAGAAAACCAATGATGGTGAAGATGACATAAAGATGGAAGAACTGAGGGCAGCACTAGAGAAAATCAAGATGGGCAAAGCAGCAGGGCATGATGGTATAACACCAGAAATGGTTAAGTAAATGGGAGCATCAGGCGACCTATTACTCTTAAAGGTCCTACAGGCAGCATGGTGCAACAAGACCATACCAAAGGATTGGGAGATTGCCATCATAACACCAATTTTCAAAAAGGGTGACAATCGACAATGTGGAAACCATAGAGGCATATCCCTTCTCAGTGTCCCTGGTAAAATCTACTCTAGAATCCTAGAGCAGAGACTCCGACGCCTAGCTGAGCCACAATTGGATGAGGTCCAGTGCGGATTCCGAGCAAACCGAAGTACTCAAGACCAAATCTTCACACTCAGACAGCTGAGTGAAAAGGCCCTTGAGTATAAGAGTGAGATCCATCTTTGTTTCATAGATCTGGAAAAGGCTTTTGACAGGGTCCCCTGGAGCAAACTTTGGGACTGTTTGGCAAGGAAGAATATTCCAGCACCTCTGATTCATGCTATACAGAGCTTCTACAAGTCTTGCAGAAATTATGTGAGGACAGCAAACCATAAGTCAGAAGAGTTCAGGACCACCACTGGTGTAAGACAAGGTGATATCCTATCACCTTACCTCTTCATACTCCTTATGGACGATGTCATCAAGGCATGTAAGGAGAGAACAAGAAAGTATTCAGTGGGGTACTGGAAGATGAGACAGATCTATATTTCGGAGCTGGCATTTGCTGATGATGTTGCCCTGATTGCTAAATCAGAGGCACATCTCCAATCCAACCTGCAAGTCTGGAAGGAAGAGCTGGAGAAGAGAGGGATGGTCATAAGCAGCTCTAAAACAAAATCCATGGTGATATCTGTCGTGGAATATTCTAATCCACATATATAAATTATCAAGTAAATATAAAGCCTAATAAATACATATAATAAAGAAAGGAAGAAGAATGGTAAAGAACAGTGCTGTCACAATGACAGTACTCGAAATCCCCTTTGTTTTATGCTTCGTCTGCAAATTGTAACGTTTCCACGTTAAATAGGCCTTCTGCAACATACACGCGTTTCCCAAACACACAATAAAATGTGCTGCCTTTCTAAGTAAAACCTTGAAATATGCAAGTTGACCTAAATTTTAAATTCCATTCATGTCTTTTTCTACACTGCGTTACCAAAACGAACGAACAGATGGACTCAAATATAGAGAGAGAGAGAGGGGCGAATAAAATCGGGAACGCATGCAACACGCGTCGCGCGATACACAAATGCTGCCATCACGCGTGTAAGTCTACATGCACTAATTGTTTTTCAGACGGACAGTGATAAAATACACTACCCTTTCCCAGAGTTAGGTTTATAAATCATAAAAAACTCTTATTAGGAAAGACAACATTAGATGGGTTTACGGTTGAAAACATAACAGTACCCAGACAGCACATCTTCGAAACAGGAGGTAGAAGAAATTGCATATTTTGAACGCAGCCACGTAGCTCCTTTAAATTTGTATTTTTGGGTTCCTTAGGGCTTGCTGACAAATAATATGTAAAACGTTACGCAAATAGTCCAGGAATTAATAAATTATACCCAGAATAAAATATTGGGGGTGCCTGACAGCATAAAATCATTTCTGCTCATAAGATTTTTTTTATAACGTGTTTGAAAAAAAATTTACGTTACAGAAATAGCCTACCATGTAAACTCCAAATTGATTGGAGCGCAACAAATGAAAGCCTAACCACGATTGGTCGGACTATAAATACTATCTTTCGTTGTCAAGGGAGACGGGGAAGGGTAACATTTTTTCAAACACTTGTCGAAACGGGGCTCATTGGTCAGACTCGCTGATATACACACTTGGGAGCGTTAGTTCGAAACCACTTGTTTAAATAAGCTTGATAAAGCATCAGTGCGTTGAAGCCAGCTTATATTGTGCTAAATAAAAGCCTGGAAGATAAGCAGATGGGAATTTGTGCCAGTTTGTGCCAGAATTCATTGCTAATCAACGTATCTGTGTTTATTCGTATGAATTGTGGGACAGTGGTCTTGATGGTACTGAGCAGCACCTGGTCAGAGCTTTGCTGAATCCAGTGTCGGACAGCATACTCCTTGGTCCATTTAGCTATCAGTGAGGTGTCTCCAGAGCCCAGAGGAGAATTCGAGCAGAGGAGTCCTTTCCTGCCGCCATCACGCCAGATAAGCTAACTTGGCCAGCTGAGCTCAACATTATGTCCCCTCATCTTGAAATGACTTTATAAAAATAACATTCAGAGGGGAATTTAATTGTCTTAATATCAGGAACTGAGAACATCTCCAATACTAGTCCCAAAAGACAAACTATTGAAGTCATGATGACAAATACCAACAGAGCTTGAACAAAACAAAACCAGTATTACCTCATTTTACTACTACACAACTGACACACATAGAATATTTGTAATAATATATGTCACTACAATATTCATATTAAATACATTCTGTACATAACTTGTAATTTAAATTGATTGTGATTCCTGGTTCCCTTGTAGTTGAATCAGAACACATATTCATTCATGCCAGTAATGAATACATATTGTTATTTGAAAAGTTACGAGTGACTTCTTTAAGATATTCTCATAGAGTGTTATATGTATGTGAGTGTCACAGTGTTGTTAAGAGTAGTGGATTAAATTAAATTGTTTATCTGTCTGTTGTTGTGACTTACACTTCATCATACACATACCCTAGACACATAACGTAGCATCACACTATTCCAGAATAATTCTGACTGAGATATATAGATATGTGGTAGCAAGTAAGGTTATCTATAATACACTACTCTTAATAGATATAGATACCTTCACAGCTGATCTCAGTCAGTACACTAAGTTCCCTATAAGTATTTATAACATCCCACTTCACCACATATATTGGGGTCTCGTTCTTGGGATTTTGAATCTTTCCCTATTAGAAATATTGGGGGTAATTCACTTCAGGGAATATAAGAATTAAAAGGTATCCTTGGGTGGAATTAAATAAGGTTGAGCTCACGGTGCCTGTGTTGTCCATTATATATATTTAGAATTTGAATTGTTGGTTAGACATTGTAGAAATTTACCTGATAGACAATGGCGGACCTGGCCAAATTTCGATCTGCTGCGGTTCAGACTGCAAAAGAGTTAGGATTAGATGGGCAAGTTATGGTTGCCTATGTCACGACGGAATGTGACAAATTTATTGAACGCGAAGAAAGAAGATTAGAAAAAGAGGCCGAAAGAAAGTTAGAGGCTGAGACTAAGAGGTTGCAATTTGAAGCTGAGGCTGAGACTAAGAGGTTGCAGATTGAGGCTGACAAAGAGGCTAAGAAATTGGAAGCAGAAAGAGAAGACAAGAAAGTAGCTGCAGAAGAAAGAAGATTGACTGCAGAGAGGGAAGCAGAAAAGGAGGAGAAGAGATTACAAAGGGAACATGAGTTACGACTAAGGGAGTTTGAGTTTCAAGGCCATGCTCCTGAAAATGGTGCCAGTCCCTTTGCCTCTGATGCTACGGTTACTCAAGGAGCCTCAACCTCAGCTATGAACTTTCATTTAGATCATTTTGTTGAGAAAGACGATGATATTGAGAGCTATATAAATAGATATGAACTATTAGCTACCACGTATGGGTTAGAGAGAGAAAGGTGGAGCTTAAAGTTATCTCAGGGACTTCGTGGGGCAGCTTATGAAGTTTTTGCAAAAATGAGCAGAGGTGATCAGGAAAATTATGACATGCTAAAGCAGGCTCTTTTGTTAAGGTATGAAAAGAACGCAGAATTCTATAGAAAAAAATTTAGGAATGCTAAACTACTGTCAGGTGAAACCTATCACCAGTTCTCTGCACGAATAGAGACATACTTGGAGAAATGGACTTCTCTGGGGAAAACCCAAGATCTTAAGGAAATGGTCCTTATAGAGCAATTAAGAGAGTCCATGGCTCCAGACCTGAGAAAGTTTCTCATGGAACAAGGTGCAGAGAGGCTGGGTGAGTTGCTAAATGTTGCTGAAAGGTATCAAGCAGCTCAAGCAGAGGTAACAGGTAATAAAAAGAAACAGGTGGACAACTTTAGGGCACCCCAGAACTTTAATAAATTTGATCCTAAGGATCAAAATAAAGGTAAGCACCAATTTGATAGGCCACGGTATGAAAATAAAAATAAATTCCCACAATTCGATGAAAGGAAATATAATGAAAGAAAATCTTTCAACCAAGGAAAAAGGTGGTGTAAGAATTGTCAGATGGACAATCATGACACTGACCATTGTAGAAGGAAACCTGTGTATATGGCAACCCTTCAGGTCAGGTCGACCTCAAGACAGGAGGAGGATATTATGTTGGATACCACTCCAGAAGAGATGAGGAAGGCACAGGCTGGGGATAAAACACTCAAGCCTTGTTTCAGAAAATTGTCAACTTGTCATACCACTCCAGGCAAGGGAGATTTTTACATGAAAAACAAGTTGATGTATAGGAAGACTGGAGCTAGATCCAAAGGTCACGGACAGCTGGTTCTTCCAAAAAGATATAGGGCAGACTTAATAAGGAGCCTACATGTGAAACCAGATGGGGACCATGAGAAAATAGGTACCATCATTCAAAAGGTGGCTCACAATTATTATTGGCCCAAAGCAAGATGGGACATTGAGAATTTTGTAGAAAGGTGTAGCATAGCACATGAGGGAACACCCACAAGTGGGAACATGGATCAGGACCTGGACACGCCATGGGGCAAAATCAGGCCTAACAATAAAAAGAGATATAAATTTGATAAAGTGGACCAAATGGAATGGGAAGCCCCTTTTCACGGACAAGTGTTGCGTGATAAATTCTCGCAACATCGTTTTGTTTCAATGTCTGTTTTATAACGCAAGGGCAACAACTGCTTGGAATTTATAGTCACTTTTCTCGGTAAGCATTTGTCTTCTCGCGTTGGTATCGAATGCAGTTAAGTTTGAGCTGGGATCATTTTTGCGCTGGACTGCGCATGACTTGTCTTGTTGTTTGGTCGATCGGTTTCCGCCCACCACTAGTGGGAGTGAGCGATTTGGAATGGCGAAAGAGATGCCTCGTTGAAGAGGGGATCTCCGCTATTTTTTGTTCTGTCAGGGATGTGTAGTCCTCTTAATGGATATTTCGTTTATTCGAGATAATACCTCTAGTGTTTTCCCACATGTCGGGAGGCGTGATATTTCTGTGTATTTCATGAAAGCAAGGTAAATTAACATTTTCATTAACTCTATCGATTTTGGGTCGTGAGCGATTTCGATTCATAGCCTGTCTCCGAAAAGTCGTCGTCACGAGATGTTCTTTCCCAGCTCACATGTCGCTGCATTGTACTGCATCGGTTGATGCATGTACCAAGGACCATTACTTGCTACTTTGTTAAATGAATTAGGTTTGGAAAACCTTTATTATCTAGAGGATATTTTTGTGGACATTATTTATACTTCGGCAGACGTGTCTGTCTTGCTGAAGTCAAACTAAGGAGAGTGAACTGATCTCATACATCTGGTTATCTCCTGGCTGTTATAGAAAAGGATGGAGTTTTCCACCTGACTACATTTACAGCACTATGAAATATAACATGCATCTGACTCATCATTGTAATGCTGTCTACCGTCTATTGCTGTATTGAATGTTGCTGTGATAATGACTGTTTGATGTGCCTACACATTTGCGTAACCATTTTGTCACTGTGGCGTCCACAATAAATAATGAAGAAAAACGTCAACGGCTGTTTCAAGACTCATTGACTTTATACGTCGTGAGTTTACTGACGTCCTATGTGGATTGCCCTGTTATTGTTGTATGAACATTGTTTTGACTGAACACATCTACACACTACACAAAACCAGACATGCGGATACCATCCATCATCATATGGCATCACGCATCATTTGGTGGCCATAAGCTGGTTTGATTCTGGTACTAGCAAACACGGGGTCCCTTACCCACTTCATTTTCAACAAGAATTCATCAGCATCCTTCAAGAAATTAACATTCTTCAATACAGTCAACATCTTCAAAATTTTCAAAGTACTCGGCGTTGCCCGGTAAAAGTCAAAATTTCAATTTTTTGACGGAAACAAGAATTTGACAGTACCCGGCGTTGTTACATGTTGCCGGATAACTCGGACTGCTGTTATCTTTTACGCAAGTCAAGCAAGTTGCTGCTGTCAAGGTTCCAGTGCTGTCGTTTTTGTGAAGGTCAAGTGCCGGTTGAAACGGGTTGTTTTCTGAAGAAGGCCAAGTACCGATTTCCATCAACTTACTTTTGGATTAGAAGGTCAAGTGCCGAAACAACTCAACACACAGTACTTCAGAAGCTCTTGTACCATCGTGTTAGCAGTGGAAGCAGTTCAGATGTGCCATCATCGTTGGAGCTTCGCTCTTTAGGACGTTGATTGACATCCGTTTTTCTGCTGTTCGACGATTGGAAGCCTATAAGTTAAGTGGCCTGTTTGTATGTAAACTGTGCCCTTATACTTCTGCTGAGTCTTCTGTGTATCATCTCATTCTATATGTTATATGTTTATATGTTATTTGTATATTTATATGTTTATATTTCAGCGGGTTCTCGGTTGGGTGGTGTCTCCGTTAGATTATGCCACGTCATAGAGGTCGTCTATTGTGAGCGTTTTCTGAAGGGTTTGCAAATTTCCGATACTGGAATTTGCTAAGCGACTTCTGTTGCTATTTATGTTAGCTGTGATGACATGTTTTAATATTGTTTTCGTTATTATTTCGCATTCTTTAGTTTTGTTTTGATTTGTTTGTATTTGTTAGCCTACTCTTGTCTATAATTTAGTTTCATACAACATTTTTGTTTATACACTGTGGTGTCATGTATTTTGTTTAATTATAGCGCAGATATCGTCACATTTTTTGTGATATTTCATTAATTTCTGCTTTATTTTTAGTTGATTTCTGCGAAAGTTTTTGTATTGTTGCTGATCTTTGTTATTGTTTACATTGTTATTGTTTACATTGTTTGTATTGTTTACATTTTCAATGTTTACATTCTGCATGTGTTTACATAGTCATTGTTTACAGTTATAGTAATTAGTTAATGGGCTATGCTAATGCACTGTTACTACTACACTGATGATAAATGAATGATGAATAGTGTCGTGCACTATTGAATGAGAAGTGCACTTATGATCAAGAATTGAGTGCTGATATTTCATATACAAGTTCTTTGATTGGAGACTTGTTTCCCACAGAGACTGGGATAATATAATGTGATGTGAATATACAAGTGCTTAATTAAGACTTGTTACACTTAGGTTTGAAATAAATTAGTTAATTATTTCAGGTTTTGGACTCATATGTTAGACAACATGTCTACATTTGAGCACTTTATTGAGCAGGGTAAATTGCTTGGCAAGACTGGTGATAAGTTAGAAGAATTTGCAACTGCTCGATATGATAAAGCAATGGAAGCTGAACAAAAGAAACTGCAGATGGAAGCTGAACAAAAGAAACTGCAGATGCAGGTGGATGAAAAAAGATTCCAAATGGAAATGGAAAAACAAAAAAGGGAATCAGAAGCTGAGGAAAGAAAACTCCAGCTACAGCTAGAAGCTGAGAATAAAAGACTTGAAAAAGAGGCTGAGAATAAAAGACTTGAAAAAGAGGCTGAGAATAAAAGACTTGAAAAAGAGGCTGAAAATAAAAGACTTGAAAAAGAAGCTGAAAATGAAAGACTTCAAAAAGAGGCTCAGGCTGAGGAAAGAAGATTACAGAGAGAGTCTGATGAGAGGAAAGAGAAAGCAAAAATGGAACATGAAGAAAAGGTCTTAGCTTTAGAGTTGGAAAAATTGAAATTGACAAGCATGAGTAATGGTAATGATTCAAACAAGGGTTCATCTTCTGGTAAGGCTAATAATGATACTTTTAAGATTAAGTTACCAACATTTAGTCCTTCCAGTGATGACATAATGTTCTATCTGGACAGATTTGAACAAGCATGTACAGCTCATAACATAGACAAAGCAAAATATGTTTATCAGTTATCAGGGATACTGACAGGTAAAGCTCTAAGTATATTAAATATGGTGGATGAACCTGACAAGAACAATTATGAGGTTGTCAGGGCCGCTTTGTTAAAGAAATATCAGCTTAACGAAGACGGCTATCGTCTACAATTTAAAAACATGTTACCTGAAAATGGAGTTGAATTCTCCGAGTTTATTGCAAGAATACGCATTACTTTCTCACGATGGGTTGAACTATCTAAGACGGAAAAAACTTATGAAGGACTTATGGACTTAATACTTAGAGACAAAGTCATGTCGTCTGTCAATGAGTCTTTCCTTGCTTTCCTTCATGAACGTAAACCTAAAACAATAAAAGAAATGGAAGATTTCTGTTGCCAATACGTAACTGCGCACCCACACATAACCATGGGTAACTCTAAGGTGAAAGAAGGTTTACCAGTTGCTTCGGCAGCTCCGTATGGTCAAAACTTTGCTCGTAGATCCCAACAAAATTTTGATAGAAAGGGTAGCGGTAATTTCTGTCAAAATCATGGAAATCAATTTCATGGTGATTCTTCTTCGAAGAATTGGAGACAGCCTGATAGTACTCGTTACTATCACCCTAATAATTATAGGCATTTCAAAAGAGGATATGGTAATAGAGGTTATTCCTGCCGAAGACCTCAGAACCAAACAAATAGATGTTCGCATCAATGTGAACATGATAGTAATCGTGGAAACTGGAATTCGAACCAGGATAACAATTACAATAGAGACAATAATAACTGCAGAGATAATAATAACTTTGATAACTTCAGAGGTAATAATAGTCGGGGTAGATCTCAACACAAAAAAAAGAGATATCAGCAGGCTAATGCTGTACAACAGGAAACTGAGGGAGCCTGTAATCATGGTGTTGATAATAAAAACTTTGACGCTGTCACTGGTTCTGCTTTTGACTTTGAGAGAGCAAACAAATGCCCCCAATGCAGTACTTTATTCGAACCGGGTACCATAACTACTTTGAGTTGTGGTCACCCACTTCCCGCTCTTCCTGCTGCTGTTGCGCATGACGGGAGGGGTTCTTTAATCCTACATAAGGGTCTGGTTAATGATACTCCGGTCTCACTACTTTTCGATTCCGGATGCACCACTATTGGTGTTAGACAATCGCTTGTAGATCCATCTTGTGCTACAGGAAGGGTTATTAAATGTGTCACATTTGGCGGCACTCTAGAAAAATATCCTACTGCTGTAATTCGCATTGCCACTCCTTTCTTTACTGGAGATGTGCATGCTTGTCTCTTACCTAATCCTATTGCGGACCTTATTATTGGTCGTATTCACGGAGTTAGGGAGTGTACCCCACAGCAGATTGCTGCTTGGGAAGATAATAACATGCAAGCTACAAATGCAGTGGTTACAAGAGCACAAGCTCTACAAACACCCGAAACTTCACTGAATAGTGATAATGAAGTTGATAGCCAAGATAGTCACTTAGTAATCACTCGTGACTCTTTCATAAAATTGCAAGAAGAAGATCCTTCTTTAAAAAAATTCTTCGTTCTTGCGAAGAAAGGTGATCCGAATCAGGATACAAATAGAAAATCTTGGATTGCAATGAGAAACGGCGTACTTGTACGTATGGTACAAGATTCGACTACGTCGGCACATTCGCAAATTCTTGTTCCCAAGAGCATGAGAGTCCAAATATTACAACATGCTCATGACTCGCAATGTGCTGGACATATGGGTTTTTCCCGTACGAAGTCGAGAGTCCTTGCGGCTTTCTTTTGGCCTTTTGTCAATAAGGACATTCGTATTTACTGCCGATCATGCAAGGTATGTCAGGAGGTCAAATCTAGAGGACCACGACATGCTGCGCCTATCCAGGCTGCTGACATTCCTATTCGGCCGTTTCAGAAAATGGCCATAGATATTATTGGCCCTTTTAAGGTCAAGTCGGCCAGAGGACATCAGTTTATCCTTACATGTGTCGATATGTGCACACGTTGGCCAGAGGCTATTCCTCTTAAGAGCATATCTACTACAGATATCGCAGATGCTCTTTGGTTGATATTTTCTCGCTTGGGGTTCCCCAGAGAAATATTGTCAGACCATGGCACTCAACTCATATCTGACACTATGTCACAGGTAATGTCTACCTTACATATTGAACGATCTCTCAGTAGTATCTACCATCCTATGTCTAATGGGTTAGTTGAGCGTCTGAATAGAACGCTCAAGACTTTGCTTGGTAAGATAACTGAAGATCATCCTCAAGATTGGGACAGGGTTTTACCCGCGGCTCTCTTTGCCTATAGAGAAGTCCCTAATGAACACACAGGATTTTCTCCCTTCGAACTTGTCTTTGGCGCGCGTCCATGCGGCCCTATGTCTTTATTACACGATCTCATCACTGCCGATGATATTAGCGATGAAACTCAATCCTCATATGAGTATGTCATTGCTCTTAGACAAAAGATCATTGAGGCATGTAAGCTAGCAAATGCTTCATCAGAAATTGCTAAAGAGAAGGCAAGACAGTTTGCTAACAAGAATAGATGTCTACGACAACTTTGTCCAGGTGACAAAGCATTCGTCCTACTCCCCAGTAGGGAAAATAGACTTCTTATTGCATGGAAAGGTCCGTATGCAATAGTCTCTCGGATTTCCGATGTTGACTATGTGGTCTATATTGATGGAAAGCATAAAACTTTCCACATAAACATGCTTTCGGAATTTCACGAACGTCCGGACTATTTGCTGCCTATTTTCCAGGCAACGGATGATGCTCCTGCACCTCACGGTCATTATTCATCCCTGTCTGTCATTCGGGATGAGGAAGCTACCTTCTCTGATGTCAACCTTCCCCTTCCAGTGGTTCCATTACATTCTACGGAATCTTGGAAAAACGTTTCTGTTTCTCCTAATCTTTCTGGTGACGAACATCGACAAGTCTCGTCGATGTTACAAACATTTCAGGATGTTCTCACTGACATTCCTGGACACACAGATGTCATAGAACATGACATAATTCTTACCGACAATAATCCAATTAGGGTTAGGCCGTATCCTATTCCTATACACTTTCAGTCGCAAGTGGAAAAGGAATTGGATGAAATGATTCAATTAAATATAATTGAACCATCGACTTCACCATATTCTTCTTCCATGGTTATTGTCCGGAAGAAGGATAAGAACATACGAATTTGCGTTGATTATCGCAAATTGAATCAGGTCACAAAGTTCGACGCTGAACCGATGCCTTTGTTAGAAGATCTACTGATTAGACTTTCTAATTCTAGATTCTTCACTAAACTTGACTTGTCTAAAGGTTATTGGCAAGTGCCTTTAGCAGAGCATGCCAAACCTCTTACTGCTTTTTCTACACCTAGGGGTCTATTTCAATGGAATGTTATGCCTTTTGGTCTCATGAACGCCCCTGCCACTTTCGTTCGCATGATGCGTCGAATTCTGTCACATCGTTCGGATGTCATCGCATACTTAGATGACATCTGTCTCTTCAGTGATACCTGGGAAGATCACTATTTAGGGTTATATGACTTACTGTCCACTCTACGTGAGAATAATTTGACAGCAAAACCTTCTAAAGCTTTTGTTGGTTTTGGTGAAATCTCTTTCCTGGGTCATCGTGTTGGTCATGGTCTCTTGAAGACAGAAGACCACAATACTTCCAAAATACTGAACATCTCTGTTCCTAAAACGAAGAAACAAGTTAGGAGTCTCTTAGGTTTAATTCAATTTTATGGGAGATTTATTCCAAATTTATCTTCGATCATGGCACCTCTCTCAACATTGTTGAAGAAAGGTTCGCCTAATCTGGTCCGTTGGTCTGAAGAATGCCAATCTTCACTAGACCAAATCAAGAATATATTTTTCTTCTCCTCCCATCTTAAGATTACCTACTCTTGATAGGACTTTTGTTCTTCGGAGTGATGCTTCATCCACTGGGATTGGAGCAGCACTGATGCAAGAATATGCAAATACTCTGCATCCTGTTATGTACATTTCTAGAAAACTAAATGCGGCAGAGAGGAACTACTCGGTTTTAGACCGTGAGTTGTTAGCGATGGTTTGGTCAATTCTAAAACTACAAAGATTCCTCCTGGGCGCACATTTCATTCTAGAGACTGATCAGAAAGCTCTTACAGCTATTCAGACTAAGAATTTGAAGAGTTCGAGATCCACTCGATATGCTATAGCTCTTCAACCTTTTCACTTCACGGTACGAGCTATCCGTGGTGCGGATAATGTGATGGCTGACATTTTGTCTAGATGCCCACATGACTCCAACTAATACTTCTGTCCTATATTTCTATATATTACAGAGTCATAACACACCTATATTTCTACAATAGATTAGCACATCTGTACTTACTTTATATGTACACACTATCGTGCTTTGTTGTCATCTTCTTCTGTTCGTTTTTTAAGATGATAGAGGAGGACTGAGTAGTTAATATAAGGGCCGTTAGTTTACTAAACAGCCACAATTATTAATAATGTATTGTACCTTATGAAGCATATTAGTTATTAATTAGCATTATATTGCTTGTACTTTCTCAGAATGTCATTGTTGAGCTGAGGACTTACCTTACGAGTTCTAGATTGTGTACTTACCCTCGGAATACCAGAGCATATATCCTGGATCGTCATGTAGTTTAACTTTACTATGTACTTATGTCATTACATGTCAAAGAATGTACTATTTAAATTTTCCTATCAGACTTGTACATCCATTTTTAAAGACAATATTAGAGTATGCTGTTTAATGATGATTATAGTAACTTGCATACGTATATTGTGTTTACATGCTAACGTGATGTGTGTTGGTGACACCTCCCCGATGTGAATATTTTTTGAGACATATTTATTTTTCTGTTGAGGTATATCCTCACCAGACACTCTATAATTAGCCTATTGTTTGGGAATTTAATTAATTATCAGCGCATAATTCGTGCGTTTTGAGCCGCTTATCGCTTGCTCTTTGATATTGAAAAAAAATATGTTCCACATTTTTTTTTTATCGGGAGGAGGTGGTGATATGTTGCGTGATAAATTCTCGCAACATCGTTTTGTTTCAATGTCTGTTTTATAACGCAAGGGCAACAACTGCTTGGAATTTATAGTCACTTTTCTCGGTAAGCATTTGTCTTCTCGCGTTGGTATCGAATGCAGTTAAGTTTGAGCTGGGATCATTTTTGCGCTGGACTGCGCATGACTTGTCTTGTTGTTTGGTCGATCGGTTTCCGCCCACCACTAGTGGGAGTGAGCGATTTGGAATGGCGAAAGAGATGCCTCGTTGAAGAGGGGATCTCCGCTATTTTTTGTTCTGTCAGGGATGTGTAGTCCTCTTAATGGATATTTCGTTTATTCGAGATAATACCTCTAGTGTTTTCCCACATGTCGGGAGGCGTGATATTTCTGTGTATTTCATGAAAGCAAGGTAAATTAACATTTTCATTAACTCTATCGATTTTGGGTCGTGAGCGATTTCGATTCATAGCCTGTCTCCGAAAAGTCGTCGTCACGAGATGTTCTTTCCCAGCTCACATGTCGCTGCATTGTACTGCATCGGTTGATGCATGTACCAAGGACCATTACTTGCTACTTTGTTAAATGAATTAGGTTTGGAAAACCTTTATTATCTAGAGGATATTTTTGTGGACATTATTTATACTTCGGCAGACGTGTCTGTCTTGCTGAAGTCAAACTAAGGAGAGTGAACTGATCTCATACATCTGGTTATCTCCTGGCTGTTATAGAAAAGGATGGAGTTTTCCACCTGACTACATTTACAGCACTATGAAATATAACATGCATCTGACTCATCATTGTAATGCTGTCTACCGTCTATTGCTGTATTGAATGTTGCTGTGATAATGACTGTTTGATGTGCCTACACATTTGCGTAACCATTTTGTCACTGTGGCGTCCACAATAAATAATGAAGAAAAACGTCAACGGCTGTTTCAAGACTCATTGACTTTATACGTCGTGAGTTTACTGACGTCCTATGTGGATTGCCCTGTTATTGTTGTATGAACATTGTTTTGACTGAACACATCTACACACTACACAAAACCAGACATGCGGATACCATCCATCATCATATGGCATCACGCATCAACAAGCTTCACTTAACTGTTTTACAATGGCCACTATGCGGAGAGTGCAAACAGATGTCTTACCCCAGGATAAGCCGACAATCCCTCAATCGGACTTAAACAAACTGGAGGAAGAAGATGTAGAGAGGAAATCTCTCATCAAGAATTTTAAGTGGGGAGAAAGCCCCAAAAGAATTGGTAGCGGTCGTTTTGTGAATGATAATTCTGGGAGGAAAAATCATCACTATAAAGCTTCGAGTGGAAGAGACCATACCGGTGCATGGACAAATAGGTCCACACAATTAAAGGTCCATATGTAGCTTTGTTAAGAACGTGGACTGATGAAAAGGCAGAGGAAACATTACATCTTCATACCAATATGTGAATGAGCTGACCACTCGGTTGAAAACTGGCTGGAAACTTGCCAATGAAAATTTGAAACAAGCCAGGAAGAAACATGCTGCCTATTATAACAGGAAGGCGAAAGACAGAAATTTGGCTGTGGGAGAGAAAGTACTGCTTCTTTTGCCTGGGAGTCAGAATAAGTTACAAATTGGATGGCAGGGTCCATATACAGTTTTAGAGAAGGTGTCTAGAACAAATTATAAGATAGATAAGAAGGGGAAAGAAAAAATCTATCATGTGAATCTCCTGAAGAAATATTTGGAAAGAGAACATCAGGAAGAGACACACTTGTTGACCTTGTCCATCGCCATGGAGATGAAAAAGGAACCACTTTCCTCATTTGAATATCCATTACACCCCTGTGAGACAGCAGCACAGGTGAAAATCAGTACACATTTAACGAAAACTCAGAAAGAGAGAGTGCAACAGGTTCTAAATAATCATGCAGAGGTGTTAACAGACCGACCAGGGCATACAAACCTATTGGAATATGATATGAAACTAATAGACTCCACACCTGTCTGTATGAAACCATATTCGATTCCGTTTGCTAAGGAGAAAGCTTTGAAGGAAGAGATAGACTATCTGTTGAAGGAAGGAATTATTTCGCACAGTGAGTCTTCGTATAGTTCCGGTGTGGTACTCTTAAGGAAGCCTTCTGGAGAACATAGACTCTGTATAGATTACAGGAGACTGAATGCTATTACAGAAGGACAGGTGGATCCATTGCCGGATACAAATCAGCTGTTTGCCAGACTAAATAAAGCTAAATATTTCTCAAAAGTGGATCTGAGTAAAGGATACTATCAGATTCCAGTAAAGCCTGAGGTTAGACCATACCTAGCTTTTAGTACCTCAGAAGGACACTATGAGTTTAATAGATTGCCATTTGGATTGAAGAATGCGCCTAGTGTCTTCTCTAGAATGATGAGAAAATTATTGGATCCTCTGAATAATCCCTGTATAACAAATTTTATGGATGATATCCTTATAGCAACAGAAACCTTTGAGGAACACATTGACTCTCTGAACATGCTGTTTGATCGACTTAGGGAGGCAAATTTAACAGCCCGACCAACCAAATGTTGCGTTGGATGTAAAGAATTGGAATTTTTGGGACACACAGTTTATCAGGGAAATATGACCCCTGACCCAAAGAATTTAGAAAAACTACAGAAAGCCCCGAGACCACAAACCAAGAAGGACGTGAGATCCTTTGTCTCATTATGTGGTTTCTACCAGAAGTATATCAAAAACTTTAATTCCATATGTGCACCTTTAACGGAATTGACACGTAAAGGACATCCAGATCGCATTACATGGACACCACAATGTGAAATGACTTACCAAGAATTGAAGGAAAAGCTCACAAGTAAACCCATTTTGAAATTACCTGACTTAAGTCAAGAATTCATAGTAAGGACGGATGCAAGTAATATTGGGTTAGGTGCAACTTTACTACAGAAATCAGATGCATTGGATGGGGAATTAAGCCCAGTGGCATATGCTAGCAGAAAGTTGAATAAAGCTGAAATCAACTACTCAACTAGCGAAAAAGAATGTCTTGCAGTAATATGGGCAATAAAGAAATTCAATATTTATCTATATGGGAAGGCATTTAAGTTGCAAACAGATCACAAACCTTTATCGTTTCTAGCACAGGCTAAGCATGAGAACTCCAGGTTACTCCGATGGTCTTTACTTTTGGCTCCATATAATTTTAGCATCGAGTATATATCTGGAAAAACCAATTTGGGAGCGGATTTTTTAAGCCGCCATCCGTGTGATGAGAATCACCGTAAACCCCAGAAATAATAATAAATTTCTCTATGTGTATATAGAATAAAGGACTGACATATAATGTCTGTTTTAAGAGGGGAGGTGTCGTGGAATATTCTAATCCACATATATAAATTATCAAGTAAATATAAAGCCTAATAAATACATATAATAAAGAAAGGAAGAAGAATGGTAAAGAACAGTGCTGTCACAATGACAGTACTCGAAATCCCCTTTGTTTTATGCTTCGTCTGCAAATTGTAACGTTTCCACGTTAAATAGGCCTTCTGCAACATACACGCGTTTCCCAAACACACAATAAAATGTGCTGCCTTTCTAAGAAAAAACCTTGAAATATGCAAGTTGACCTAAATTTTAAATTCCATTCATGTCTTTTTCTACACTGCGT
Source organism: Oreohelix idahoensis (assembly GCA_024509875.1). Lineage (NCBI taxonomy): Eukaryota > Metazoa > Mollusca > Gastropoda > Stylommatophora > Oreohelicidae > Oreohelix > Oreohelix idahoensis. The sequence goes on from JAMPIV010002330.1 coordinate 73,794, forward strand.
TACCAAAACGAACGAACAGATGGACTCAAATATAGAGAGAGAGAGAGGGGCGAATAAAATCGGGAACGCATGCAACACGCGTCGCGCGATACACAAATGCTGCCATCACGCGTGTAAGTCTACATGCACTAATTGTTTTTCAGACGGACAGTGATAAAATACACTACCCTTTCCCAGAGTTAGGTTTATAAATCATAAAAAAACTCTTATTAGGAAAGACAACATTAGATGGGTTTACGGTTGAAAACATAACAGTACCCAGACAGCACATCTTCGAAACAGGAGGTAGAAGAAATTGCATATTTTGAACGCAGCCACGTAGCTCCTTTAAATTTGTATTTTTGGGTTCCTTAGGGCTTGCTGACAAATAATATGTAAAACGTTACGCAAATAGTCCAGGAATTAATAAATTATACCCAAAATATATTGGGGGTGCCTGACAGCATAAAATCATTTCTGCTCATAAGATTTTTTTTATAACGTGTTTGAAAAAAATTTACGTTACAGAAATAGCCTACCATGTAAACTCCAAATTGATTGGAGCGCAACAAATGAAAGCCTAACCACGATTGGTCGGACTATAAATACTATCTTTCGTTGTCAGGGGAGACGGGGAAGGGTAACATTTTTTCAAACACTTGTCGAAACGGGGCTCATTGGTCAGACTCGCTGATATACACACTTGGGAGCGTTAGTTCGAAACCACTTGTTTAAATAAGCTTGATAAAGCATCAGTGCGTTGAAGCCAGCTTATATTGTGCTAAATAAAAGCCTGGAAGATAAGCAGATGGGAATTTGTGCCAGTTTGTGCCAGAATTCATTGCTAATCAACGTATCTGTGTTTATTCGTATGAATTGTGGGACAGTGGTCTTGATGGTACTGAGCAGCACCTGGTCAGAGCTTTGCTGAATCCAGTGTCGGACAGCATACTCCTTGGTCCATTTAGCTATCAGTGAGGTGTCTCCAGAGCCCAGAGGAGAATTCGAGCAGAGGAGTCCTTTCCTGCCGCCATCACGCCAGATAAGCTAACTTGGCCAGCTGAGCTCAACATTATGTCCCCTCATCTTGAAATGACTTTATAAAAATAACATTCAGAGGGGAATTTAATTGTCTTAATATCAGGAACTGAGAACATCTCCAATACTAGTCCCAAAAGACAAACTATTGAAGTCATGATGACAAATACCAACAGAGCTTGAACAAAACAAAACCAGTATTACCTCATTTTACTACTACACAACTGACACACATAGAATATTTGTAATAATATATGTCACTACAATATTCATATTAAATACATTCTGTACATAACTTGTAATTTAAATTGATTGTGATTCCTGGTTCCCTTGTAGTTGAATCAGGACACATATTCATTCATGCCAGTAATGAATACATATTGTTATTTGAAAAGTTACGAGTGACTTCTTTAAGATATTCTCATAGAGTGTTATATGTATGTGAGTGTCACAGTGTTGTTAAGAGTAGTGGATTAAATTAAATTGTTTATCTGTCTGTTGTTGTGACTTACACTTCATCATACACATACCCTAGACACATAACGTAGCATCACACTATTCCAGAATAATTCTGACTGAGATATATAGATATGTGGTAGCAAGTAAGGTTATCTATAATACACTACTCTTAATAGATATAGATACCTTCACAGCTGATCTCAGTCAGTACACTAAGTTCCCTATAAGTATTTATAACATCCCACTTCACCACAATATCACGAGAAGAAAGAAAACATCAGATTAAGTTGGGAGAACAGGTCCTGGAGCAGGTCGACCACTTTAAATATCTCGGAGCTATTATAGACCGAAAGGGAGGCATCAAAGAAGAGTTGGCCACTCGAAAAGCAGCGGCTGGGAGACTTTTTCAGGCCATAAATCGAGGATTCCTCATCAAGAAAGAGGTTGGTAAGAAAACGAAGATGGCTGTATACCGCTCCACCTATGTCCCAGTCTTGACATATGGATGCGAGTCGTGGGCAATGACTACAACCCACAAAAGCCAGATCCAAACCTCAGAAATGAGGTATCTGAGGAAAGTGGTTGAAGTAACAAGAAGCGACATGGTCCGCCACCAGACGATCCGTCAAGGCCTAAAATCCCATCCGCTGCAGACCCAAATAGAACAGTCCCAACTAAGCTGGTTTGGCCATGTCTGCAGAATGGGAGAAGATCGGCTACCACGACCAGCATGGCAAACAAAGAGCCAGGGATCCAGACCTCCAGGACGACCCAGAGTCCGCTGGGAGGACAACATTAGACAATCTTTGAAGGACCGAGGACTAGAATGGAACCAGGCCAGGAAGAAGACAGCTGATAGAATGGTCTGGCGCTCTCTCTTCCAAACCTCTACACCTCACGGTAGAAGGGGAACGACTAAGTAAGTAAGTAAGTAAGTATATATATATATATATATATATATATATATATATATATATATATATATATATATATATATATATATATATATATATATATATATATATATATATATATATATATATATATGTGTGTGTGTGTGTGTGTGGTATAGTTAATTATCGATCTTATAAAACGTCAAGCCGATATATAATAGCGAATGTGTGCCACTTTCTCTTTGAGCCTCAATAGCATTTGGACCTCACAAAGGCAGCAGACACTACTCAGTTTCTGAACTCTTGCAGCTGTTGTCTCTGTAGCAATATATTCTGCACGATGAAGTTGCTAGTCGCAGGCCTAAACCACGCAGTAGTTAACTCCAACGACTTTGTATGGTATGAAAAGTGGTCATCTTATTTCTTGTTCTCAGGCAGCATAGACCCCGGAAGGCCAGGCGAGAAAGAGTATACATTTTTTGTGGCATGTTTTAAGAGATTCTGGTAGACAGTTATAACACGGGGCGTAAGTCGGTTTGTAAAGATATTTGATTGAGGTTTGGGCGTGGTCACTGGTTACGTGGTACATCGGAAGTCTTTTTTTAATTCATATCTATTTTTAAAATTTTGTAGGTTACTTAAGTAGGGCGGTCGCAGAGTCCTCTGCTTTCAGGTGTAGTTGAGCTGACGCTTCAATGAAAACACGAATAGGGCCTACATGGAGCTTGTTTGTCAAAATGGCGAATTAAAAAAAATCGTGTATAGGTTATTATTTCTTTAAAAAAAACAAAAACAAAAAAACAAAGAGGTGGTCTATCGCGACGCATGAAAAGAGCTGTCTTTGTTGCTATATATTAGATTAATCAGTACTACAATACTGTCAATCTTAACTAATTATGACTAAACATTTTCACCTTTTCTGTATCTGTGTCATTTAAGTACCTGTTTTTTTCTTAATTGGAAGCCTAATTGCCAATATGTTAGCCCTTGTTCCTTGGATCTGTTTGTATCCGGCAACCGTTATTTTTTAATTTCGCTTTCTTTTTTTTCCAGCAGCAGCTTTTTTGGCAGTCCTGGTCTGCCTTTTTTTTTCTTTTTTTTTATATTTGCTGCCGAGTCAGAAAGAGTCTTTGATTAAACAGCCATGTATATGTGTTATCTGAATGCGGCAAATCTCAGCGGAAATCAAGGTTTTTGATCATGATGAATCCTGCAATAACGATCCAGAACAAACCAATTATTTTTGATGGCTCATAAATCTGTTATGGAGAAATATACTCATCTTTTGATCATCCCACGGTTTGGGACACAATTATTATTTTATTTACTTTATGGTACGTTAGAGCGTCCGATTAACAGAGTGGTTAGAGCAGGGGCGTCCTTAAAGTATCTGGCATCCGGGGCAGATCCTACATTTTGCTCTCCCTTCCCACAAAGAAACACACTTGCAAGTATAATCTGAACAGTGAAAACTATTATAATAGTGTTCAATGGCACCGATCCCTCCTGACTGTCACCCAGGGCCGACCGCCCCTCACATTCCGCTTAGTACGCCACTGGGTTCGAGCACTGGTCTCTCGCGGCAAAGGTGCCGGGTTAGATTCACGGTATCGACACGCTCCAGTCTACCCAGCTGTAAATGGGTACCTGACTTTGCTCGTGAGTTAGGAAAGGAAAAGGCAGCGAGGAAGTGAACTGGTTAACCCACCTCTCGATGCTGGACCTAGTATATTGAAGTCTCTAACAATTCATTCTTCTACGGCAATATCTGCTATGGAACAACCGTAATCTTTTATTGTACTTCATCACAATTACACCGTCAGCTCCCTAATGGGTCTTGGTCCTCTGTGGTGGAATGAAATTCCGTCAACTATTTTGTCCCTTCAAGTCTTTCGTCTCTTAATTCTTACATTAGCTCATTTTTTCATGTTCTTACTCGAAATTTTTCTCACGGCTCAGCTTCATCCACGACCTTCAAATTCTTGGCATAATTCGATCTAGACCTCCGTCTGTATTTTCTTGCCTTCAACATTGAGTGACAATGTAAATCATTTAAAGCTGAAGTTACTGCAAATTTTGAAGACCCATCATGGAATAGATTTTAATCCAATCTCTCCACACACGAAACTCCAACTTTGAATGTTCTAAATACTACAACTCTAGACGTACTGTCTCTGCATTCTCACTCCTACCACATGCTAATACGGCAAGCTATACGTGTTTATTCCTATCACACTAGAAGTGTTTATTCCTATCCACTCTATCGAACACCCTCCTCTGCTATATAAATACTATATTTCCCTGACTGTCATATTCAATTGTTCTTTCACTTAACCTCCTGTCGTAGATTTTTGATAGGGGAATTAAGACCTGGGTTGGTCCCTTCTGAATAGATTAGAATAAGTGATAGTCACAGTGAGAAGTAGTAATAGAAATAGATTTCCACGAGTGAGATGGTAGACTGTGATTTAAGAGGCTGTCTCTGAGATCGAGAAATCTTCTCTCTCTCACCTATCTTCTACGACAGCTTTCGATGAGTCAGACAGTCTAAACACACACACACACACACACACATATATATATATATATATATATATATATATATATATATATATATATATATATATATATATAACCACTCACGTGCGCGCACATATATGATGACAGTTGGACGTACAGACGTTGGAAAACTATAACAAATGATTATATAAATATTCTAGAACGAGCTGACCAACACGCTGATTAATTTCAAGAGAAATTTTAATTATCATCTAAAATTTCTTCACAACACATAGAAATTACATCAAAACATATACACATAGTCATAAAAAAAAACAAGGAATTGCTACAAGAAATGATAGACCCCCCGTTAGATCTTATCCCTCGAAGTATGCCCTCAGTCCTGTTGGAAGAAGGTGATAGCCCCAAGGAAACAAGGATACATCGGATTAGGTCTAATATTTCCCCTTCTTAAGGTATGGACAGACTTGATATCTCTGCTCTATTTTAAGGGAAATATGATTTGCAATACTTGCATACGGAAAGTTAAGATAACAAAATGGGTGCCCAATTACAACAATAAAACAATCACTCCGTCCTGCATTCACTTTATTCATTCAGCCGAGCACACGTGCACATGTTCATACTCACAGCTTAGATAGCCACTTCTGGTAATACAATTTTTAGGACATTCACCTACAGACTCGTCAAGGGCAGTCTTTGACCAAGAAATCCCCAGTTCCAAAAAGACAGGATGAATTCTCTGCTTCCGGGAACGACTCCCTGGGTGTTCTTATTTTTCGGATGTCTGTTTAGGTCACATTAAAATTGTCCAGGCACGAAACATTAACAACGAGCACAGTGTCAATAGCTTAGGTTTCTAGAATTGAGGAATGTCAGATCGGTGTCTACTTTCAGGAAAGTACTATATTTGGTCACCACACCACTAGTCGAAACTCCGTCGGAATGTTACTGACGTTAATATGTTACTTGCCACAACGGCTAAATTTGTACATAGAGTTTGTGCAGAAAATCTGATCTGGCTCAAAGGCCCAGTATAAAACATTTAGTCTTTAATAAAACCCGTTAGTGAGAGTTGTACTCTGTCTATTTATAAAGACACACGCACTGTCAGACAGGTGTTAACTTGTAAATTCACGTGGTTAAAAGATAAAAAATGTTTATGACTTATCATTTAAAACTTCCCATGCACTAAGTTATATACAAAAAATCAATCTACATGAATTAGGAATACGTGCGTATTCCGTCAACACTCATGAGGCTTCTAGCATTTATAAGTTAGTTTAGAAAAAATTGTTCTCGTCTGATTATTTTAGCAGTAAAATTAAATTCCTTAATAGCCGACTGAGTTTAAGCTAGAAATATAATTTCTGTTTTCCACTGTAACTCGTCACTATAAAATAATACAGACTATATAAATTAAGCGCTCTGCACCAAATCTAACTAGTGAAATAAAATAAGCGATTTAACACTTTAAACACTTCACAAAATACTAGATATAATATATATGTAATATTTACCTCAACACAGAACTACTAAGAACTTAAACCACTTCGACCAAACTAAATGCCATCTCTATTAACAGCGATTCTTAGGAATCGAACGAAGGCTTGTTCTAGTCTTGACTGCGAAGTTACTGAGTGAATTAAGTCTCAAACTCTCGTTTAAGATATAAGAAACACACACAAAGAATGTGCCCTATTTCCAAAACCACGCAATCTCTCGTCTTTCCTAACACTTACGTAACTTAGATGCATGCCGTAAGTGCCACCGGTGCGTCTTCACACCTACGTTAACAAACTGACCGAGAAGCGTGCGTGTCATGGAAAAACCCAGACTATATGTCTCATTCCCGAGCGCTGCGTGAGTGTCATTACTTTTGTTAAGTGAGTAAGCACCAACTTAGGTGGGTGTTATTTTATGTATAGTTCATTTATCGCGCACGTATATGCACAATTTTGTGTATGGGAATCTGCGGGCGCGCTTGTTACCAAACAAGCCAGATGACGTAGGAGCGTTCAAGAAAAAACAAGCCGCATCTCATGCCAGACATGGAGTCTGTGAATATTCTATTGTGTACCCATCGTGTTTGGGGTAAAAGTATTCTGGGACATGACTTCTTAATAGAAGCCATTGTTGGCTTACACGATACGTAAGTCATATCCAGTTATTGTAATCATTGTGAATGTTATTGGACTTTAGTGACTGTATCCTTCGTTGGCATCTAGCTAGTCCCTTCTCGCTAAGGGGTTATAATGGATCACCTCGGTACTGCACTGAAAGTATCCTGATATTTTAAAGGATTTTTATTGCTCCGTCATTTCGTCTTATTGATTTGGATTATGGGAGCGCCGTCGTACGTGATGCGGCGATGAAGAGAGGTTAAACAAGTATCGTACTTAACCTTTTATTGTCATTTCATACATAACGTATGCAGGAATCCTAAATGTTTAAAGGTACCAGGCTAAATATGTATCAGAACAATGTTATAGGACAGTGTCGAAATATGCATCCCTAGATTTGTTGTACGGATGACCTTATAAGTTTCATCACCGACGCAAGGTCAAACTATTATATTATATGAAGGAACTATGATCCTACAAGTACTGTATCCATATATGCCCCATGTAATTTTGAACTGTGAAACCATTGTGTGGGTACTGTTTCCTGTTTTCTCGTCCACGTATTTCGTCCAAATAAAATGATGTTGCAAGTTGACATGATGAGTTCGTCCATGTCCGTATTGGCACTAGTTGATGTGCCCAATTATTGAAGTTCCCGGATTCACATTCCAGTAAAACGACATTCGCGTATATTTTCAAGTATAAAGATAACCGCCTTATTGTGGACCGTCAACATTACACCACTCCTTTGGTGTCCTCTAGTCAGTGGTTAACACAAGCAAGAAACAGGGCGGCTACAGTGATAATAAAAATAGAGGATACGGGTGAAAGAAAAAGAAGAGGATATAGTCAATTTAATGATCATAAAACCTCTGTGACACCTCCTTAATGTGAACAAAGCATCCGTATATTCCTATCATTTCCTTGATCCAAGTTGGGCCGTCCTCAGTTGTGGTTCGACAGTGAGTTTCATTGTTCTGCTCAGGTATATTCTCATTTATTTTTCGTGTGTGACTTAGTAGTGAGATACCTTTGTATGTGCCACACTCCCTTTTATTACCCTGCTTATTCCAAATTGATACCATTATGGCTTCGTGCCAGTCTTCTGTGACTCTTTTTTTACTGCGCATCCTTCTGTAAAAAAAAAAATGTGCACGCCATTTTACTTCTGCCTCACCTCTGGCTTGAATTGCTTCAGCTATTATTCCGTCCATGCCATGGTGATTTATTTAGAGGACTTTTGTTTATAACTTCTTTGATTTCGTGAAGTAATAAATCAGGTCCTTGACGTTTCTAAGATCTATGTGTGAATATAGTTTTTCTACCTGCTGGGTTGAGGAGTCCTGGAAGTATTCTTTCCATATATTATTTCTTCAGTTTTTGTTGAATATTGGTGTTCCATTTCTATCATGAACGATTATAGTACGATTGACTGCTCCCATTGGCTAAGCAGTTAGAGCGCTTGCCTCTTGTGCAAAGTTGCCAGGTTCTGGGATCGAAACCTGGTAACACCGCGCTTCAGCCTACCCCAGTTGTAAATGGGTACCTGTCTCTGCTCTTGAATTAGGGAAGGCTAAGGCAGCGAAAAAGGTTCTAATCATCCCACCTCATAAAGCTGGACCTAGTATAGTGAAGTCTTTACTCCCCTACTGCAGTTTTTGACATTGGAGTTTATTGTAAGGTGGTTTGAGCATTTTAAGCAAGAATAAAACAGAAAAGAGAACTGTTAGTATTATAGCGTATACAATAAGAGGGTTTGGCCATATAGACAGAATGAACAATAAATACACACACAAAAAACAAAGACACTTTTATATAAACAGGCTGAGAGTTCTCGAGCAATGAGAAGACTACAAATATCCGGAGTGCAGAAATTTTCTTTGAATTATGGAACCAGCCGGATATTAGAAACCGACAGATAACATTAGCAAGTGAAATAAAAAATGTAGGAGGGAAGACACAACAATGTAATAAACCAGATGAATGACAATCAGTAAAATTTAAACTTAGAATATTTAATTTCTAAAACTATTTTACAGGAGTTTGTTTCACTGCAGAGTGGCTACATGACGTCCGTTTGTTTCTGCTCCTGTGACAAAGAAGTGGCCGGCAGCGGAAAATTCAACTTACATGATTGGAAAGCTAGAAATAGAGAGGCGAATAATAAAAGAGACGAATAAAGACAGTGCGCATGCATAGAGACATTTTAATTGCTTTGAACGCCGCAGAAGTGAAACAGGATTGAAGTGAGATTACGTCTAGGCTGTGATTTAATTCTCAACGAAGCTCCAGCCGGAAGGGATTAGTACGGGCTGACGTTTAGTTAACTGTGTAAATCATTCAGACCGAATCCAAATGACTTGCTTTGCATAATCAGCATATCATGTCTTCCCTTTTCTTGGTATTGACTATCAAATACCTTCATTCCTGCATCGCTGTTTATCTTTTCTACAACGATGATCATTGTGTTGCCTTGTCCATTTTCTTAGGTTGTTCTCAATCTTCTCCTGGCCCTCAAATTCCCCTGTAGCAGCATTCCTGTAGGTCTCTATGTCGTGTTAAATGTCTGTTTTATGCGGTTTTCGTGTTGTTTATTTCCAGGAGTAATTCCTCTCGTTTGCTGTTATTTGCAGTATATCTTTATTTATGTCTAAATAGATATATACATGTAGTTTTAAGTTTGCTTCATCATGTTCCCCGTCGTCAGTGGCAACGAGTTTTGATAGAAAATAGTCTCCAATCATAACAGTCTTCTTCTTCAGGTGCCTGTTCTGGAACAGACATTGGCGATCATAACCCTCCAATCTTCTCTGTCTTTTGATAGTTTAATGAGGCTGTTGTTGCCCATGCTGTTGTTTTTGCCCAGTTGTTTAAGCTTTCCACATACATCTTTCTCTGCCTTCCTCTTCCTCTCCTACCTGGTATTTTCCCACATAAGACTAATTCCTCCACTCCTCCTCTTCTGTTAATATGTCATATAAATTTCATTTGTCTTTTCCTGATGGTTTTGATGAGCGATCTATTAACACCTGCTGCTGTCAATACCTCGGCATTTGTTTTCTTCTCTGTCCACGATATTCTCAGTATCCTTCTCAAAAACCACATTTCCGCTGCATCCAGTTTTTTCACCATTCGGTTACTCGTTGTCCGACATTCGCATAATCATAGCAGTAAAGCGCAAAAATTATGTAATTATGCGTGTAATAATTTACCAGAATTACAACAATACCCCTGCCTGTCATCAAGTGAAATCGTCTGAGTGCATGTAGCAGTGATTTTATGCTGGACACTTGTGGTTCACAAAACGATATTTTGGGGATAAAAAGGAATATCCCATTATGGATGATGTCATCTCGGAAGACGGCAGTCTGATTGATTTTCATAAAGAGTTTAGCACTGAACAGTGACTTCAGACATACCACCTTCGTTGTTGGCGGTAACAATGTCGGCTTCATCGCCCTGCTGAACAAATTCTGATCGTAGAAGAGACCTAGCAATCATTTAGACCAAGCGCTCAGTGGAACAACTGCATAACATTCATTAGTGTTAGGGGAGTTGCTAAGAGGTATGGCACATCCGCTTCAAATTCTAAATGTACCGGGTTCGATTCCCAGTAGAGGGAATACAGTTTATGGAATTTTCAGAAACAGTGGTTCCTAAAGATGTTATACTTCCCCCTGGTCTCCTGTATAGTGAGATTGGATGCCTAGCCTTCTCCGATAAGGGCGACAAAGATAGGAGGTCCCGTATGCAAGTTGCGCACGTTAAAAATCAAACGCCAGTTGGAAATCGTATAGAGTAGGCCATAAGGCCGCTGCTCTGACAAAATTTAAAAATTAGAACCCTATCCACCACGAAAACATTCATAGAATGTATGAAACCTTTATACGCACATTAGGATTCTCGCCGGTGCACTGTGCTGAGATCCTTCTTCTATGATCAAAGGGAGGAGATCGGAACACTGATGGAGTTGTTCGTGTGCAATGAAGATAGTTCTTAAAACCAAAAAAATAATGCCGAGATCATCACAGGCAATTAAAAACAAAAAGTGAGACCGTGTCTTCTTTCCTGGACTACTCCTGGAGCCTATTGAAAGCGAGTTCACACTTCCGTGTCTCTTTGAAAGGTTATCGGTTTCCAGCAATCCCTGCCTTCGTTATAACCATTAGCAAATCACGTAAATCATTATTTTAACACATTGGAGTATAGAAAATTATTTTATCACATTGGAGTATAGATATTTATTTTATCACATTGGAGTATAGATATTAATTTGATATCATTGGAGTATAAATATTTATTTTTTCACATTGCAGCGTAGATATTTATTTTATCACATTGGAGCATAGATATTTATTTTATCACATTGGAGCACAGGTACTAATTGTATCACATTGGAGTATATATAATTATTTATCACATTGAAGTACAGATAATTATTTATCACTGTCACAGATGGAAATAGTGCAGTAGTGATCATCCACTATTGCCCCTCCCCATCTAGTTTATTTTTTGCTACAGGAACGCCGGATTCACAAGTGCAATTAACACGTGAGCCATTTGGCAATTAAGCACGGTGGAACACAGAGAGAGAGAGAGAGCACGGAGCATGGCTTAATAGATTCTTTGATCAGGGGCGATGTTAAGTCTGAGACGGACCTTGGATTGTAAAACTTTTAGGGGAATTAATTGTGTAGCTGATATTCGGCAAGGCGGAGATGATGAAAGTCAAGCCAGAGAGGTTGTCGGCGGCAGAGGTGGTAAAATTACCTTTGATTCAATAATCGAACGGCAAATGGGCTCGGGTCTGGCAGTAGGTGTGACTTTCGCATTAAAGAGCGATAGAACAGAATTTACGGATATATACCATGTCTCTCCGATAGCCATGATCAGTTGTTCAGAAATCTATCTGAAATTCACTAGCTCGATATCTTAGATTTCTCGTACAGAGTGAAAATTATTAGATTTTCGTGGAGTGTTTCATTTTTCTGAATGCGGTAATTTATATACTAGCCTTTAAGGGATTTAGTGTGTTTAAAGTTTTCATTATATTTCACTGAGATTTTCTGTGCTAATTAAATAACTTATAGCTAAATCTATTTCAGCCGTAAAGTGAATTTAATTACTCCCTATTTCCCAGTAAGAGATGTTTTAAATTGACTAGTACATACATTAAATAACTGTCTACTGACGGTATATATTATTTACTTCTATCCATTTTATGTAATTTTTTTAATGACTAGTCTTCATATCACGCGTTAAAAAACGATAGGATAAGCTAGACACTTGTGTTTTAAATCTAATTTATAACGGAGTGGCGAAGATGTCCTATTTTAAACACGTGTTAGATATGATATTGATAATTTGGTGAAATGTTTATATTTTCTTTCCTAAAATCTAGGCTGATCAACCTGAGTACTAGCGGCTTTGTTATGGCCATATGAACTTATGATCATACGAACTTATAATATTATAAGCATCCAGGGATATTTAATATTGATGAGCTTCTTGATGTGACCTGTGTGGTCCAATTTTCCTCATTTTCATGAGAGAAACCAGAATAGAACCATTAAATTATAATATTAACTTGACCAGAACTATTACCAGATTTACTTATATCAATCTCATCAGCCAGCTGTGGCGAAATATATTGTCAGCAACATTTGTGTAACTTAACCAGCGTCTCAGCCATCTGAGGCTAAACAACATAGGAACTATATATGTTCTATTCATCCTAGCAAAAGTCTGAAAGTGGCCCCTGAATGGGTGTGAATTGAATGAGCGAAAGTGCGTCTGATTTAAATATCGTCGTCCAGATAGGCTGGATTAGATAAATTATTCTATCCAGAGACTGTCCTTTCTCTTACACGATCACCTCGTGATAAAACTATTTCTTACCCCTTACTTTCACATTGTCATCACTATCACCTCTGCTCAGACAGGGCTATAAACATCTATTACCTATCTGATAAAATCTACGACAATCACATTGAAGTGTAGATAATTATTTATCACATTGAAGAATAGATAATTATTTTATCACACTAAGGATATCACAGAGAGAATTACTTCATCACACTGATGATTACCTTTCCGAATTCCACTTTTTTCTGTCTTTTCGAATGGTCGGGCTTATGTGGTTACTCATAAGAAGGAATTTCAAAACCAATTATGGGTCAATGTCAAGCATCATTGATACGTTCTGCCAAACTAGCATACCTATATCATAGTGATCAAAGTAATATAAGTAATGATTACCTTGGAATATAGTTTCTTGTTCATGAAATCTTTTTTCATAACATTAATTTCCTCGACGGGGCAACGAGCTAATGTGTGTGTGTGTATATATATATATATATATATATATATATATATATATATATATATATATATATATATATATATATATATATATATATATATATATATATATATATATATATAAAAGTTAGTTTCTTATCCTTTACAGGACGTGGCAATCAACCCCAGCTTTTATTGGCTGTTTGTGATTTTTCTAGGCAATTTTTTACATTCAGTAGTTTGCGATTGCTTTCTGAACGGTACGGCGCTTACACCATTGTTAAAAATCCACACAAAGCGATCTGCGACCAAACCGCCTGCAGCAGGTTTCGAACCTGGTATATCTGGATTATGAAACTGCGTTCATATCCATTAGGCCACAGACGCCGACATATATATATATATATATGTATAATATATATATATATATATATATATATATATATATATATATATATATATATATATATATATATATAGGCTGAACGAACGAGACGTATATATATATATATATATATATATATATATATATATATATATATATATATATATATATATATATACACACGTCTCGTTCAAGTCTACACAGCTGTAAAAATGCTTCCGGACTCTGCACTAAGAGAAGGGAAAGGCAGCGAGGAAGAGAACTAGTGACCCCATTGATAAAGTCGTTATTTTATTCCCGTTAATGATGTCCACCAAAAGATAATTATAAGTGGATGGAAGCAGACATCATCATCATCAGTTGATAAACTCTTAATACAAGACCCTTGCCCTGAGGAAGAGACATGCTGAGAAATCTGAAGCTCGCTCGAACATCACCAGAGTTAAATACTGTGTTGTTGTGTTGCTCGTGGTTCGAGTATGGAATGTCAACTTGACCTACGCAGTGGTGTGTAGACATAGATGGAGTGTATAATGTGCGAATGATAGGAAGAGTTCGTGGTGTTGTTACACTCATGTATGGCTGGAAGTCATCGACACCAACGACTGTGTACCTTTTCTAAAGTTTAATTGGACGTACACACTCGACAGCACAGATAGTGACAAATCACAGGTTGGCATAATACATCATGGTACAGTGGATAACTGGTCTTGCAATGTTATGTTACATGGGCACTCATGTAGAATAATATTATAATGGACTGTCAGTAGCCAAGCACTCAGTATTGCCCATATATATATATCAACTGAGTTTACTGACAAAGCACGTCAGATTATAAACAATATCCAAGATGGCTTCTACCTAATCTCGTCTAGCGAAGATTCTTTAACATAAGGTTCAGCACAGTTTTTTCATATAATAATATTGAACCACTAGCAATGGGTTCTCATGTGTAGCAGTGATCTCTGGACTAATCAAGCGATAATACGGGCATCCCTTTTCTCTTCTTGAAAGTCACTACATGTTTGGTTCCAAGATGGCTTCACTCGTGAGCTGTCACTCACGTTTGGATACAGATAATGAATCTGTCCTAAAGTTAGTCATTCATTAAATCTTTCATTGCTCTGTAGATTTGATCATGAACACTTGACTGCAATCTACAGGATATAGTGCTGCTAGGAATCGAAGTCGTTTTCATCGAGTCAAATATATTCTCTTAGACATTCAAATCGTACCTATCGAAAATGGTGGCTTCGTACGAGAGTTCATAAGAGTGTCTATTATTACCTTGGTATCAGAAATATGATTCTGCCATTCCTTGGCAATACGAATAAACACTGGGGTAAAGCATACACGATAGGTCTAGACGACTATCACTTTCCCCACAAATACTGAGATCACTTTTTCCCCGGCGACAAGCCGACATAGAAAACACAGTCCCTATCGGGACGAAGCCAAATCACACCACACTCTAGCGACACATCCGCCGAATAGCCTTTGACCTCTCTAGAGACAACAGAACATATAGTTCGACTTAGATATGTAAAGATATACAGATATAAGACAGACTCGTCCTACTCAGACAAACAATACACATAAATTCAGGCCATAGATATTCTGAAGCAAGAACAATCTATTACTACCCAAACGAAGAATAAATCGCAGAAACTGGACTCATCCGCGGAGTTCGATCGAAAGAGCCGACACAACTTTCAAGGGAAGTAACTAAATAATGACTTTTCCTTAAGCACTATTTTGTTTACAAAATATTTGCGAACATAACAAGTATACCAATGTATAATATTGTAAGATATCAAAGACTGCACGTAACAGTCTTACCACACCTCCCGGGAAAAAAAAAATGGAACTTTTTTTTTTTTTTTTTGAAATACATCTAGGAGCAACGTACAATAGGCTCACAACGCATGAATAATGCGCAGATGAAAATATCAGGAATACCTATAACGCCTAATATGAGGCTAAGTCGACTTATGGAGCGACTGGTGAGAATGTGTCTCATAAACTGAGAGAAATTATTTCTCTACAAGTATATTTTTCCAGGAAGGTGTCATCAAAGTATAATACAATTCTGGCAATTACACAATGCCTAAAAAAAATTCATATCATCATTTCGTATTAGATATCTTAAATTTATGATTTATGAAGAAAAAATCATCAAAGCACAGCGGTGAATAAACATCAATGAACCGCTATGTAGTGATACAATCATTATATTATTAAATTACAAATGTGTATCTATCATGATATAGAAAAGGAACTACTATAGAACTAGACATATCAAGAAGTCTAAGCCCTAATAGTTATGTGGAATCATGTGGGCATCTTGACAGAATGTCTGCCATCACATTATCTGATCCACGAATAGCTCGCACAGAGAAATGAAAAGGTTGAAGAGCAATTGCATATCGAGTAGACCTCGAGCTCTTCAAATTCTTACTCTGTATAGCAGTAAGAGCTTTTTGGTCGGTTTCTACTATGAAATGTGCGCCTAGAAGGAATCTCTGTAGTTTGAGGATCGACCAAACCATAGCTAATAGCTCACGGTCTAAAACCGAATAATTCCTTTCTGCCGCATTAAGTTTTCTGGAAATATACATTACAGGATGCAGAGTTCCAGAGTACTCTTGCATTAGTGCCGCTCCAATCCCAGTGGATGAAGCGTCACTACGAAGAACGAATGTCTTATCTTTAGTAGGTAGCACCAAAATAGGTGGTGTTGAAAACAATGTTTTAATTTTATCCAGAGAGCATTGGCATTCCTGAGACCAGTGGACCACATTAGGCGAACCTTTCTTTAGAAGTGTTGAGAGAGGTGCCATGATAGAGGATAGATTCTGAATGAATCTGCCATAAAATTGAATAAGACCTAACAGACTTCTCACCTGTTTTTTAGTCTTAGGGATTGAGATGTTAAGTATCTTACTAGTATTATGGTCCTCTGTCTTTAGGAAACCATGACCAACTCGGTGGCCTAGGAAAGAAATTTCGCTAAAACCAATATAGGCTTTAGAGGGTTTCGCTGTCAGGTTGTGCTCACGCAAAGTAGACAGCAATTCATCTAACCCTGAATAGTGATCTTCCCAAGTATCGCTGAAAAGACAGATGTCGTCTAGATATGCAATGACATCTGACCGATAAGATAGGATTCGGCGCATCATGCGTACGAATGTAGCTGGTGCGTTCATAAGACCGAAAGGCATAAAATTCCATTGGAACAAACCTCTAGGTGTTGAAAAAGCCGTGAGAGGTTTGGCGCGATCAGATAAAGGAACTTGCCAATATCCTTTAGACAAATCAAGTTTAGTGAAAAAATGAGATTTGGAGAGTCGAGTAAGTAGCTCTTCCAGTAAAGGCATAGGTTCGGCATCGAACTTCGTTACTTGATTCAATTTTCGATAGTCAACGCAAAGACGTATGTTATTGTCTTTTTTACGAACAATAACCATCGGCGAAGAATATGCAGAGGTGGATGGTTCGATTATTTTCAAATCTATCATCTCATCCAACTCTTTCTCGACCTGTGCTTGAAAATGTATAGGTATAGGATAAGGTCTAACCCTAATAGGAGTATGGTCAGTTAGAACAATGTCATGTTCAATGACATGCGTTTGTCCAGGGATGTCAGTGAGTACATCCTGAAATGTTTGCAACATAGTTGAAACTTGTCGCTGTTCTCCTAGAGACAAATCAGGAGAGACAGTAACGTTCTTCCATGATTCACTAGAATGAAGTGGGATCATTGGAAGAGGAAGATTTACATCTGAAAAACTTGTTTCCTCATCCTGTATCACGGACAGTGATGAGTAATGACCATGTGGTACTGGAGAATTGTCCGTTGCTTGGAAAATGGGTTGCAAATAATCCGGACGTTCATGGAATTCAGTAAGCATATTGATGTGGAAGGTTTTATGCTTCCCATCAATATCGACAATATAGTCGACATCGGAAATTTTCGATATTATATCGTACGGACCTTTCCAAGATATAAGTAATCTGTTTTCCCTACAAGGTAGTAATACAAATGCTTTGTCACCAGGACAAAGTTGTCGTAAGCATCTCTTCTTATTGGCAAATTGCCTTGCCTTCTGTTTCGCAAATTCAGAAGAAGAAGTTGCTAATTTGCATGCTTCGATAATCTTTTGTCTCAACGCGATGACATATTCGTAGGATGACTTTGTGTCATCGTCAATATTGTCAGATGTAATGAGATCGTGAAGCAACGACATAGGGCCACGCGGACGCGCGCCAAAGACGAGTTCAAAGGGAGAAAATCCTGTATGTTCATTGGGTACCTCTCTGTAAGCGAAGAGGGCCGCAGGTAAAACTCTGTCCCAGTCTTGAGGATGATCCTCAGTTATCTTCCCAGTAAGTTTTTAAGTGTTCTATTAAGGCGTTCGACCATACCATTAGACATTGGATGGTAGATACTACTTAAAGATCTATCTATCTGCAGAGTAGACATTACTTGAGACATGGTATCTGATATTAGTTGGGTGCCATGGTCTGACAATATCTCTCCGGGGAACCCCAGACGAGAAAATATAAGCCAAAGAGCATCTGCAATATCAGCAGTAGTAATGCTCTTCAGAGGAATAGCCTCTGGCCAACGTGTGAACATATCAACACACGTCAAGATAAACTGATGTCCTCTGGCAGACTTGATCTTAAATGGACCAATTATGTCTATGGCCATTTTTTGGAACGGCCGAATAGGAATGTCCGCCGCCTGAATGGGTGCAGCATGCCGTGGACCTTTGGATTTAACTTCCTGACATACTTTACAAGATCGACAATAAATCCGTATGTCCTTGTTTACCAATGGCCAAAAGAAAGCCGCAAGGACTCTTGACTTAGTACGGGAAAAACCCATGTGTCCAGCACACTGAGAGTCGTGAGCGTGCTGCAAAATTTTAACTCTCAAATTCTTGGGAACCAGGATTTGAGAATGACTTGACGTAATGGAGTCTTGAACCATACGTACAAGTACGCCATTCTTCTTTGTAATCCACGATTTACGACTTGTGTCTTTATTCGGATCACCTTTAGTTGCAAGAATGAAGAATTTCTTCAGAGTGGGATCATCTTCTTGCTGTTTTATAAACGAGTCACGAGAAATTACCAAGGGATTATCTTGGTTATGCACTTCATTATCTTCAGTAGATGAAGTTTGAGGCATATTAAGAGCCTGAGCTCTAGTGACTACAGCGTTAGCAATCTGCATGTTTTGCCTTTCCCACGTGGAAATTTGTTGCGGAGTGCATTCTCTGACTCCGTAAATGCGACCGATGATGAGGTCAGCGATCGGATTCGGAAGAAGACATGCGTGTACATCTCCTGTAAAGAAAGGAGTAGCAATCCTAATGATAGCAGTAGAGTATTTCTCTAATGTGCCGCCAAATGTTACACATTTGACTACTTGTCCAGTGGCACGGGAAGGATCTACGAGTGACTGCCTAACACCAATTGTGGTGCATCCAGAATCAAATAGCACAGAGACTGGATTGTTATTCACTAAACCCTTATGTAAGACAAGAGAACCTCTTCCATCATGCGCGACTGATGCCGGAAGAGCAGGAAGAGGATGGCCACAGCTTAAAGTAGACACTGTGGTTGGCTCAAATAACGTTTTGCATTGGGGGCACTGAGATGCTCTCCCAAAATCAAAAGCGGCACATGCCATATTACTAGCATCATTATTATCTTTACTCTGTTTATAGGCTTCATTGGACTCTTGTTGTGCAGAGTTTGCCTGAAAATGTGGTTTATGTCTTTTGTATTGAGATCTACCTCGGTTATTATCACCGCTGTAGTTATTGTTACCTCTATTGTAACCCCTATTTGGGTTTGAGTCATAGTTCCCTTGGTTACCATTATCATATTCATTATAATGAGTATCTCTGTAATTATGATCTTGTTGACTCCAAGACGGATAACCCTGATAGTTTCTATAATTACTTCCTCTACGGAAATTCCTATAATTATGACCACCCCTGTGTCGAGAGCTATCAGCTCGTCTCCAGTTCTTTGAAGAAGAACCCTGAAATGATTGGTTACCTTGGTTTTGATAACTATTATGGTTACCTTTTTTATCAAATCTGTTTTGAGGTCCCTGAAATCTGTGTGAATAATTGGGATTGTATGGTGTTGCTGAAGCAACTGGCATACTCTCCTTAATCTTAGTGTTGCCAAAAGTCACGTCGGGGTGTGCAGTGACATATTGGGAACAATATTCTTCCATTTCTTTTAGAGATTTGGGTTTACGCTCATGTATAAATTCAAGGAAAGGTTTGTTCACACATGACATAATCTTATCTCTGAGCAACAAATCCATAAGTCCTTCATACGTTTTTACTGTTTTGGAAAGCTCAATCCAACGATCAACTGTGAGACGTCCCTTTGCAGTGAATTCTGAGAATTCTACACCCGTCTCAGGCACCATCGTTTTAAATAAAAGGCGATAGCCTTCCTCACTTAGCTGATATTTTTTTATCAAAGCCGCCCTAATGACATCATAATTATCCTTATCTGCTTCTCCTACAAGGCATAATCTAGTCAAAGATTCACCTTTCAAGTTTTCTGATAATTGATTAGCGTATTGTGATTTATCCACATTATGTGTACGACAAGAACGTTCAAATCTATCCAGCCAGAATGTAATATCGTCACTGGACTGATTGAATGGTGGAACCTTAACCTTGTAAGTAGAAGGTTTACCATTACCACTAGATGCCTGATTAACATTACTCATACATGTCAATCTCAACTTCTCTAACTCAAATTCATGTTCTCTTATTGCTTTTTTCTCTTCAGCATCTAATCTTTTTTGTTCAGCCTCCCTGTCTAATCTTTTTTGTTCAGCTTCCCTGTCTAATCTTTTTTGTTCAGCTTCACTGTCTAATCTTTCAGCTTCCCTGTCTAATCTTTTTTGTTCAGCTTCACTGTCTAATCTTTTTTGTTCAGCTTCACTGTCTAATCTTTTTTGTTCAGCAGCAGCTTCTCTTTCTAATTTTTTTTGTTCAGCTTCAAATCTCCTTTCCTCCACCTGCATCTGCAATTTCTTTTGTTCAGCAGCAGCCTCAGCTTCTCTTTCTAATCTTTTCTCTTCAGCCATAGTTTTTCTTTCTTCTGCAGCTAATGCTTTGTCATATTGAGCAACAGCCCATTGTTCTAATTGTTGACCAGTCTTATCAAGGGCTTTCCCTTGTGTAATGAAGTATTCTAATGTAGACATGATGTCTAACAATAATACTAATCACCTGAACCAATAATAATACCACAAGTTCTTAATGACTTGATTAATCAGTATACTATCCCAATATCTGTGGGTCACAAGCCTTAATAAGGTCTTGTATAATAGTAATAATAATCAGGTACTGGTTTATACCATAATCCAAGTGCAGTGCACAGGCAATTGTGTCTTATGAAATATACCTATATAAAACATATGTCAACCAACAGAATACATAAAGTACAAATAGGACTGACAATACAAGAACGTTTGCAGAAATCAAAATAAATCAAATAGGGAAATCAATGAAAATAATCACTGAATCTGCAAAGAATAACAACACAAATGACGTCACAATATATAAATATAAATTGTGAATAGAACTGAAAGATAGAAAAGGTTAGACCAACAAATTACAAACAAATCAAAACAAAACTAAAGAACAAAGAAATATTACAAAAATAACAATAATTACAGACTTCACAGCTAACACAAAAGCAACAGTTGTCGCAGCAAATTTTCAATCAAGAAAATTGCACCTATAGAAAACGCCCACAACGGACCCTC
This sequence comes from Oreohelix idahoensis, assembly GCA_024509875.1. Classification (NCBI taxonomy): domain Eukaryota; kingdom Metazoa; phylum Mollusca; class Gastropoda; order Stylommatophora; family Oreohelicidae; genus Oreohelix; species Oreohelix idahoensis. Next base: position 95,307 of record JAMPIV010002330.1, read on the forward strand.
TATGACGTGGGATATTCTGTTGTGAGGACGCCGCCCAACCTTAAACACAACCCGCTGACATAGAAACTAACATACTATACAAACAAATAACATGTAAACATAAATATATATAAATTATGTGTATGATAGTATGTGTTGCAAAATAGGCTCAGTTTTACAGTAATGGCAAAGTTATTTTTATGAAAATAAACAAACTGCCACTTTATTCAATTAAACATTCTGGCCTTAAATATTAAAGTTCATATACAGAAAACAAGAAGATCCATCGATGAAAATAGGACTTCTTAGTTCACCAATACTGTCTTCCTGTTAATATTGACAAGAATTGATCCAACTGTTCTGTGAAACTCTGTAATGTCTAATGTAAAAATGTCAACAACGCTGACCTACATACTGCATTCACTTGACAGGTCACGTGACGAAGTGTTGACAAATAGCAAACCAATACTGCAAGTGTGTCGTATCAGCCACAGGAAACGGTCTGGTATCGGTAATCTGTTGACTTCTGAACTTCTGCGAGGTCAAACCCAGAAAGCTGGTCCACCAGTTGATAAAGTGCACCAGAACACTCCTAGGCGGGAAGACGTCGCCTATCAACGACTGTGTACCTTTTCTAAAGTTTAATTGGACGTACACACTCGACAGCACAGATAGTGACAAATCACAGGTTGGCATAATACATCATGGTACAGTGGATAACTGGTCTTGCAATGTTATGTTACATGGGCACTCATGTAGAATAATATTATAATGGACTGTCAGTAGCCAAGCACTCAGTATTGCCCATATATATATATCAACTGAGTTTACTGACAAAGCACGTCAGATTATAAACAATATCCAAGATGGCTTCTACCTAATCTCGTCTAGCGAAGATTCTTTAACATAAGGTTCAGCACAGTTTTTTCATATAATAATATTGAACCACTAGCAATGGGTTCTCATGTGTAGCAGTAATCTCTGGACTAATCAAGCGATAATACGGGCATCCCTTTTCTCTTCTTGAAAGTCACTACATGTTTGGTTCCAAGATGGCTTCACTCGTGAGCTGTCACTCACGTTTGGATACAGATAATGAATCTGTCCTAAAGTTAGTCATTCATTAAATCTTTCATTGCTCTGTAGATTTGATCATGAACACTTGACTGCAATCTACAGGATATAGTGCTGCTAGGAATCGAAGTCGTTTTCATCGAGTCAAATATATTCTCTTAGACATTCAAATCGTACCTATCGAAAATGGTGGCTTCGTACGAGAGTTCATAAGAGTGTCTATTATTACCTTGGTATCAGAAATATGATTCTGCCATTCCTTGGCAATACGAATAAACACTGGGGTAAAGCATACACGATAGGTCTAGACGACTATCACTTTCCCCACAAATACTGAGATCACTTTTTCCCCGGCGACAAGCCGACATAGAAAACACAGTCCCTATCGGGACGAAGCCAAATCACACCACACTCTAGCGACACATCCGCCGAATAGCCTTTGACCTCTCTAAAAACAACAGAACATATAGTTCGACTTAGATATGTAAAGATATACAGATATAAGACAGACTCGTCCTACTCAGACAAACAATACACATAAATTCAGGCCATAGATATTCTGAAGCAAGAACAATCTATTACTACCCAAACGAAGAATAAATCGATCGAAAGAGCCGACACAACTTTCAAGGGAAGTAACTAAATAATGACTTTTCCTTAAGCACTATTTTGTTTACAAAATATTTGCGAACATAACAAGTATACCAATGTATAATATTGTAAGATATCAAAGACTGCACGTAACACCCATCTCACAAATCAAGTCTCTAACACTTCACATCTCTGCGGCAATATCTGCCATAAGACAGATTTGGTTGTTTTTATGGACTATCTTCATTGCACACGGACAACTCCATCAGTGCTACGATATCACACGAAGAGGATCTCAGCACATTGCACACTTTCCGTAGCACCGGCGAGAATCCCAATGTGTGTAAATAGGAATCATACATTCTATAAATATTTTTGTAGTGGGTAAGTGTCTAATTTTTAAATTTTGCCAGGGCAGCGGCCTTATAGGCCTACTCTTTACGATTTCCAACTGCCGTGTGATTTTTAACGTGCGCAACTTGCAAACGGGACCTCCTATGTTTTCCCCTTATCCGAAAAGGGGAAGGGGGGAGAAGGGGGGTTGGAGTATGACATCATTAGGACCATTGGTTCTGAAAAAAATTGTCCATAAAATATATTCCCTCAACTGGGAATCGAACCCGGTACCTCTAGAATTCGAGGCGGACGCCATACCTCTTAGCCACTCCGATCACTAGTCTTATGTGGACTACTCCCCACCACCAGCACACATGACATCTTACGTTCATCCTTGATCCCTTCACAACGGATAGCAGTCTGTCTGACGTTATTTCCTGTTTGTCTCTTGAGTTTCACAACCTGGGATTGGAGTGGAGCGTTGTAAATGAAATTCAGGCCGCCCGTTTTCAGGCGGTCATATTGACAGAATACGAATCCGGCTACGCTAGCCCGGTCTGTTTGCACGTACTCGCTTCGGCTGGTAGCCAGAAATAGACGTTATGGCCATTTCGAACAAACCCAGACGTCTAGACCAATCATGTTCGTCACCAAGTCGCATTCATCTGTGTCCAGTTTCTTTGATTTCATTAGAGCACGTGGTTATGAACAAAATTTACATTGACATCACTAAATACCTTGCTTCAAATAACGTTGAGCCAATTTTTATCAGCGTTTGGCAACACAGTAGCTGTGGAGATCTACTTTAGAAACAACTAACTCTCCAAAGATCTACCGTTTGATTTGATTTTTTTGTTCATGCACAGGAAAACGTGTCTTACGCATGAGAAACCTGGTTCAACCCCCACGTGGATTATAATCTGATTATATAGTGTTATTTATTCTATACAACATTCTTCTTCTTCAAGTATCATGCCTGGTGGCGTAGGAGATCATGTCTCTCCACAGCTTCCTGTCTCCAATACAATTTACCAATTCTGCTGTTGACTTATTTCCATGCCATGATTTCAAATTGTCCAGTATTTGCTCTATTTGTCTTCCCCTATCTCTTTTTCCTTCAATCGTACCTGTTGTTCTGATATATTCCAGCTTTCCTCTTCTCATAACATGCCTAAAAAAGTTGATTGCTTCTTTCTAACTTGTGAAATAAGTTTTCTTTGCGCATTGGCCTCTTTCAGGACATCTTCATTACTCTTGTTGGCTATCCATGGTATTTTCAACATTCCTCGGTAAAACCACATCTCTGTGGCCTCTAGTGATGATAATCATGAATCGAAACAAACTCCTGTACAACATATTTACATTGGATATTTTTTTCGGACGATTTACGTTGACAAAATCTTGTCTTTTTTCAGAGTATTTTGAATGTTAAAATAAGTGCAGCCTATATATAACTTTTATCTCAGCCACGCAATCTGCTTCTGACGATTCCATCAAAAGAACGATTGAAAAATCAAAGTAAACTGTTATGTTACCTAATGTTATCTCCATCTGAAAGAAAATATCGCTTTCCCATCATATTTAGTTTACGAATGAAATACGTGTTAGTAAGATAGCTAATGGGATTTCGCTGGGAATGCGGGAAAAGTTCATGTAATACTGTGATAGAGTGCTTTAAATGCCGGCGGGAGATGGCTAACTCAGAATTTCCCTGACTTAAAAACTCTTGTTTTCCTCCTCCCTGACAAATCACTAGTTCTCTGGTGATATACTGTTAGATCGCGACTGTCCCGTTACCAACCCCTGCTTGATATCATCAAGCGAAAATTAAATCATAATATAAAAGATAATGTGGAGCTTCTGTTAGTGTTGCTGTTATTATTGATCTAGCGGCGCTTGAGCTCTCACACCTTCGGCCTAATGCCATGTAGTGCCTTTGATTTAAATTTTGCTATTTTGATTTGGGCAGTCACCGTGTCATGGATCCCTGGATGCATAAGCCAGCAACTGTAGCGAAACGGCGAAACTCTCTGTGAGTTAAATTACCTATCTGCTCTGTGTCATCCCCGACTTCTATTTCACGGTTTATCTTCTCCACTTTCTGGGAACCCCTCCCAAACACACATCTCGTCACAATATGCTTTATCTCATGTCTCTACCCATGACAGCATCTTCCTCGCCTGTCTATCTTAACTGCATTTACTCTGTTTTTTCTCTATGTGCATGTAGCGTAGCAAATGTTGCGTAAGTATTATATGTGTTGATAAATGTTCTGTGGAGGATGTCGCATTTGCCACACAACGTTGAGGGTGTTGTAATTCATCTGCTCCTCTCAAGGTATGATAATCCTGGCCTTTGCGGAGTAGTGTGCCACCCTCAGACACCAGGGATGATGAGGCGTAGTAGCATGGTGTCTTTTGTCTGGTTTAAGCGTGTAGGATGTAGATGTGTATTCAGACAGTGAGCATTACAAGCAAGGCAATCCACACAAGGACGTCACGTTAACTCACGACGTGAAAAGTCAATGATGCTTGCAACAGCTAGTGACGGTTTTGTATAATTTATTATAAACGCCACAATGACGAAGTGTGTAGACATAAACAAGCAGGTACATCATAGGTACGATCAAACAGTCATTATTACATATGTCGTCAATTCAACTGGCACAGCAGACAGCATCAAAATAATGTGCATCGTCTGCCTTTTAGGATATCGTAAAGCCGCTGTACATGTAGTCAGGTAGTAAACTTCCCCCTTTCCATAAGAGCTAGAAGATATCAACTAGGAGATTAAAGATGGTCTCCTCGATTTGACCTCAACAAGACAGGCATGTCTTTTGAGCGCCACATTATCGTCCTCTATGTTCCTTATACAGCAAAGGTATCAAACCTAGATCCATCAACAAAGTTCAGGAAGCAAATAGTCCGTAGGACAGGCATCAATCGATGCGTGACAATCTAAGTGGATCGTGAGCTGAGCAAACTAGTCATATCGTAGACTTTAGAATAAGGCAGGCTAAGCAAAAGTCAACATCACAAGATGGCGATAAAGTTACTCAGCCAAAAAAGGGATTTAATTACCTGTTCATAAGGAATTAAATGAATAATCACATATGCCTCCAGGCATTAGGAATAACACAGAGATATATCATCTCAAGATAGGAACAACAATCATGAGGACTCCTTCCTGAATAAACTAAGCGAAGACTAGCGCATAGCTACGTCTCGCCTTCACAGCTTCTCAGCACAGACTGACCTGGGCGGAAATTGTTTTACCAACGCCACAAAAAGGGACATGCGCAGAAAACGCGAATCGAATACAACTCAGGCCAATTTACGAAACGCAGAATGTTCTACAATGTTCGACTTAAGACCTATTACCTTAAAAGGAAATGAATCTTGAAACATTGCGATTGCCAACTGTTTTCAAAGAACTGACGATCTGAGCGCTCCATATATGGTCGTGACTCAAAATCGTTCACACAGCTATCGGCAACCCTAGCTATCAAGATAAGACAACTTCTTAACGATAGCTATCAAGATTAGACGACTGTAGAAATAAAAGTGACTACAATTTCATGAGTTCCTTCCCATGCATTAAAAAATGAATCTAGTCAGAATGCATGGTCAGAATAAGTTGCTACAAGTTTTTAGCAGCAACAGTGCACTTTGGTGTTACTGTTTTTTCTCGGTCCTTGCAACGGCCTGACAATACCTTACAATACCTGACAGTTTTTGGCAATGTCCAATAGAATCTGTTATTACCTGACAAAACCTGACAATACCTAATAGTACCTGACTATACTCGGCATAAACTGACACTACCTAACAGTCCCTGGAAATACTTGACGGCCCTTGAAAATACCTGCCAGTACTTGAAAATACACGACAAAACCTGCCATTGCCAGACACAACCTGACTATGCTCGACAGAAACTGTCACTACTTAACAGTCCCTGGAAATACCTGACTATTCCTTACAATACCTGACAGATTTTGGCAATGCCCAATAGAATCTGATATTACCTGACAAAACCTAACCGAACCTGACAATACCTGACAGAACCTGATTATACTCGATAGAAACTGACACTACCTAACAGTCCCTGGAAATACTTGACAGCCCCTGAAAATACATGACAAAGCCAGCCACTACCAGACAGAACCTGAATATACTCGACAGAACCTGACAATACTCGACAGAAACTGACAATACCTAACACTTCCTGAAAATGCTTGACGGTCCCTGAATAGTAGAGTTAATTTTGGGTTAGAGTACTTGCTTACAGATTGGTATGGATTTGTTTAAAGATATCTCCTCTTAGTTTCGTGGAAGACAGTATGTCAGATAGCAGGTGAACTCTGGTCATAATGAACTGTTTCTGTACTGGTTTTAAGTGATGTGTGAATAGCTCTCGCGGCTAGTGTCCGCAGGGATTTTTGAGAGCAGTGTTAAGAGAACGGTAGATTCTCGTGACTGTGTGAACGGGGTGTGTTCCCGTGGGTTCAGTGTGTGCAGGGTTTTTGACTGAGGTGGTCAGCCCTAAGGTGTTTTTTGGATAATGTATGCCTGCGCAGGGCTATAGAGATTTTGTAGGCCTTGATTATTATATATCTGCCGTAGATGCAGTATTTGTGCACTGATGTGAAGTATAGAGATTTTGTAGGCCTTGATTATTATATATCTGCCGTAGATGCAGTATTTGTGCACTGATGTGAAGTATAGAGATTTGGTAGGCCTTGATTATTATATATCTGCCGTAGACGCAGTATTTGTGCACTGATGTGGAGTATAGAGATTTGGTAGGCCTTGATTATTATATATCTGCCGTAGATGCAGTATTTGTGCACTGATGTGGAGTATAGAGATTTGGTAGGCCTTGATTATTATATATCTGCCGTAGATGCAGTATTTGTGCACTGATGTGAACTATAGAGATTTTGTAGGCCTTGATTATTATATATCTGCCGTAGATGCAGTATTTGTGCACTGATGTGGAGTAGAGATTTTGTAGGCCATGATTATTATATAACTGCCGTAGACGCAGTCTTTGTGCACTGATGTGCTATAGAGATTTTGTAGGCCATGATTATTATATAACTGCCGTAGACGCAGTCTTTGTGCACTGATGTGAGGAGTAGAGATTTTGTAGGCCAGGATGTGTAAGGGCCGTATGGTGTGTTAACTACATTATGAAGATTCATGTTTCGATGTAACTGTATTCGTCTAGATCTACGTGATGTTATAATTGTAATAAACCATGGTTAAAATATCACCAGACGTTACACCATTCCATGACTTGGTGTGTGCGCTACTGTGAGTGACTGTCCCAAACCACACTCACCTTCTTCACCATAATTAATTACATATAACATTTGGATTCTCCCTCACTAAAAAAAAACCCTTTAATTACACTGACAAACAACATTTTTCTTTCTTATATAAGAATAAGTGTTCTTAGGTCAGTTTCTTGCGCTGATTTCAAATCTGAAATCCGTTTATCTCTATCACGTCGGGTTCTTAAGATATTTGTGAATAAATATATTTTTGGGAAACCGTTATTTGCTCCGTTTCATTTTTACTATATAACTTATTAAAAATTAATAAAAAGCAACATAATTCTACTTTTTATACTGCTAAAAGATGCATGACATATGTTACGCGATTTTTCAAATAGTTACTGTATTTTGAAATAATTCTGAGCAAAATATGGCTTCTAGAAGCTGTAGAAATTCGGCTGATCTGTTCTGTTACGTGTGCAGATATTTTACCGATCGTGTTGACCAGAAAAACTTTACACCATTACTAAAGAAAGCATATGAACTTTATTTCGATTCGAAAGTTGATGATGCAAATAAATCTTGGTAGCCAAATGCAGTTTGTTCGATACATTGGCAGGTTGGTTACGAAAATCGCTGAAGCATAAGTCGATGCCTTTTGGAGTGCCAGTAATATGGCGTGAACATACAAATCACACTACTGATTGTACTTCTGCTTGACAAATATCCATGGTTTCACTTTTAAAACTAGAAAGTCTGTGGTTTATTCAAATATTGAATTGGTTTCGAAACCAGTGCCTCATGATCCAATCACGTGTCCGATCCAAGTACCACCAGAACATAATCCGTTGGACGTGAATGAACCATCAGAAAGTGATAGTTTACCTGCATTAGAAACTAATTCTGACTCAGATTACATACCGGTGAATGATAGTGTTTACTTAATTAACCATTCAGGACTTTCAGATCTAATACGTGATCTCGCTCTTACCAAAGGACAAGCGGAATTACTCGGTTCACGACTCAAAGAATGGAATCTTTTAGCGCCCAATACTCCGATATCTAAATTTCGTCATAGACACAGAGAACTTGTTTAATACTTTGAGATGGATGATGACATTTGCTATTGCAAAGATGTAAACGGTCTAATGGTGCACCTCGGTCATAAGCACATAGTCAACGAATGGCGACTTTTCATCGATTCTTCCAAGACTAGTCTAAAAGTTGTGTTATTGCATAACAGAAATTTATTTTCATCAATTCCAGTCACCTACTCTGTTCATATGAAAGAAACTTATGACAATATGGCTAAACGTTTGGAAAAAATAAAGTACAATGACTACCAATGGCGGATTTGTGGAGACCTAAGGTCATTGCATTCTCACGGGCATGCAGACTGGGTATACTAAATTTTGTTGCTTCCGATGTGAATGGGACAGCCGCAACAGACAGGAACATTATGCAAGAAAGGTGTGGCCTATCAGGGATCGTATGCAGCTCGGGCATAAAAATGTAATACACGAGCCATTAGTTAACAAAGACAGCTTCATTTTACCACTGTTACATATAAAGTTGGGGCTCATAAAGAATTTTGTAAAAGCGTTAGATAAAACGAGCAAAGCTTTCACTTATCTTCGAGAAAAGTTTCCGCAATTTAGCGATGCAAAGATAAAGGAAGGTATCTTTGTAGGACCTCAGATTAGGAAAGTTATTGTAGACAAACAATTCGAGAACTTGTTACATGGTAGTGAACTTCGCGCATGGATGGCATTCACATCGATCGTCGATAACTTTCTGGGAAATCACAAATCTGTTGACTATGTTGCATATTGTTAAGCAGTGCATAGATGCATACAGAATTATGGGCTGTAACATGTCCCTCAAAATCCATTTGCTCGATTCACATCTTGACTTTTTCCCTGACAACCTTGGCGAAGTCAGCGATGAACATGGAGAACGATTCCATCAAGATATCGCCGTAATGGAGTCACGTTATCAAGGACGGTGGAGTGTGACCATGCTTGCCGATTATTGTTGGATGCTTCATCGCGATGTACGCCATGCCATTCCCCGACGAAAGTCGACTGCAAAGAAATTCAAGCCTACATAACTGTTATACTTCTTGTACGAATGATGTTGTAATACTGTATGCGTTGTTAAAAAACTTCAATTGCGTATTTCTAGAGATCCCGACCTGATAGAGAAAAACGGTTTGCAGATTTAAAAACAGCGCATTAAAATTGACCAGAAAAACATAGAAATGTTAGAGAAAGAAAAAAAAAGTTTTTTTTTGTTAGTCAGTGTTATCAGTGGTGGACCAAACCAACGGGTCGTAACACCCACATTACATTCGCGTGACAAGAGAGGAAATTAGGTCAGATTCTGGACCAGTCATTACAAGTGGGAACACTGAACTGTGTTACGTTTGGCTCTGTGTGGGCGTGGCTTAATTTAACTGTACACAGGTATCAGCTGACTGCGCATATCCATCCTCATATCTTGGCGTGTGTAGCAACTAAACTAACGTTATCAGTTGGTTTCGATATCAAATAGCTGTTATCTGATAGCGACATTGATGCCATAATTGTTACAGTGCTTGTTCCAGTCTTTCCATATGCAGATTCAACTATAGGTGCAGTATTTTGGAGAGTTCGTCTGCACTTATACCTCAAATGACAACTTGCAGAGTTGCTGTGATCGGTTCCTGTCGTCTGATGCATTGTTGAGGACATACTGTACAGTGGCAGGGATTTGAAGACAAGAGTGCCTAGTCCTTCTACCTTTCTGCAGTGGAGTGTTTTAACGTTAGAACTTTGTGATATCCAGTGTGTTAGCGAAAGGGTCAGGATTACCTTCAGTTAAGTGCTTTTGTTGTGTGTAAATGTTGCCACTTCTGTCCATGTCAACAAGCCTCAATCTGCACTATCCTATTCTATTGATAACTATTGTTGTTGTTGTCGATAATTATATCGATTAATTATAGAATGTGATGATGTACAGGGATTGATGATACAATATTTGAGATCTAAACTTGATTTGGTATAATGAAAGTTTAATTAAGACATATATGGTTGACTAAGTAAACAAGTCACAATGGATTCTGATACAGATCCGGAGGATATGAGACCTGTATTAGAGTATCTGTTTCAGGAAGGGACAGATTGTCAGAGATTAAAAAGCCCAGAGCTTGAGTCACATGTTATGGACAGGTTTTTGGTTTGTGCATCAAGAGCTCTAAGAGAGTTTGCTGATGAGAGATTTTCAGTCTCATCCTCATTTAATGATGGCTAAAGATTGGCGGTTTTGCTACTTTTGGAATTTCGTCTGATTTGTGTGCAACTATGTTAATGTTAAAACGATAACATATTGAAGGAATACAAACGATGATTCAATACGGCATTCCTGATGATCAGGAAAGAAGAGTTAAGGGAGAAGAAGCAAATAGGAGATATAAAACAAAGTACACAGGAGAAAAGGGAAAGTTGCTTAAAAAGTACTACTGAAGTGAATAAGCTACAGGAAAAAGTGACTAAACTTACAGGTGATTTATGTAAATCAAATTCTGAGCTTGCTTGTGTTCGAGCAAAATTAGACTCGGCATTGAGCAAAATTAAAGAGATGGAAGCTCAGATGGGGGAAAAAAATGGAGAAGGAAATCTGAAAAAAAAGTTCAAGAGAAGACGATTGGTGGAAAATTAGAAAGTTCAGATTAAGAAAAAGTTCACACTTATTGATCTGTTAAGTGACGATGTGATTTGTGGTCGCCAAATTAAAGAAAAGGATACTATATCCCTAGAGAAGGTTGATAGGCTTAAGGATAGCCATGTTATTGAGATTGAGAGGGTTGATAAAGAGAGAGTGAAAGAATTAATGATGGAGAAAGACAAATTGATTAAGATTGAAAATTTGCTAGCAGAGGAAAGCTGCAAGGTCTTAAAAGCTGATAGTTTAAACAAAAGATTAAGTGAACAGATTGCACTTAGAGACATTGAGATTGCAGAAGCAAGAAGAAGAATATATGGTCTGCTTGACGTAGTATTGAATAGCAATATGTGGTCTTCTGTCAATGGTGACAGGGATAGACAGAAAGTTGCTTATCATCAGAGCACTAAAGCAAAAAGCCAGCCTTATACACTTTTTGCGGATTCTACGGTCAAGAATGGTGGACATAGATCTTTCCGTGGGAGATATAACTTCTCACGCAATACAGATGATTCCAATGATAATGATTGCTGGCGGCAGAATAACAAAGGGAAATCTACAGTAATATCCAGTCCTGTAGATAAGGAAAGAAACAGTGCTAAATCTCAAGTCAGTGTGTTAAAAACCAACAGCGTATTTATTGACAGATCTGATAAATTAGTAACAAGTAACAAACATACTACTGCTTGTTCCATGAAGGAAGCAAATGTTGTGAAAAAAAATAAAGAGATTGTCAAACCTTCTAGTCATACCCAGTCAAGGCAGTGTGACTCATTTTTTAAACACATTGCCACAAGCAAAGAAAAAAATAGTTTTGATAGGAGACATAACCCTAAGGTTATAAAGTACCAAGGGAGTTCATCCTACGGTAACGTTTCTTCTCCCAAAAACAAGAAAAAATGTGACAGATCTCAACATTGTGATTCTAAAAGTTTAGAAAACTATAGCAGAAGTAATTATATGGAAGTTCATCAGTCTAGTAATAATTTTTCTGCTAAAAAGCCAGTTCTATCTGATGGACATTGTTATCTGGGAAGAAGTATTAAGAATAACTATTGTAACTGGGATTTAAATCAGTACAACGGTGTTAATAGAGCAAATAACAATGCTCTCAAAAGAAATTATACAGATCGCAACCAGGTTAACTGTGCTCCACATAAGAGCAAGATTATTATTAATCAGAGTAATAGGAACGGTAATAGGTTCTTAAATGCTTTTGCTTGTCATGCTGATAGATTTGAGAGATCATCTCGGTCTTGTGAAGGTAGTAAATTTTTTTCAGCCTACCGCACTGACAACTGTGAATTATAGGTCAAGTTGTCTCTATGTTGTCTGCTATGTGACGAGAGTTGTTGACATCGCAGGAGGGCCACAACCTTACACCACGGAGTTCGGGTATTGTGTAGTGAACTTTTCCGTGTTTCCTCATAATCTTACCATGGATTAAAATAGATATTTTCATTTGTATTGTCTCACAGCGAGCGACTTTGCGAGGGGAATCACCATTCTAATTTTACATTACCTGGGAGAGATGTAGATCACTGTGTACCATTTATCCATTCAAGCGAGCCTAGACAGTACGTTAACCCACCGTGTCATGATGTCACCTTGCGTGTTGATGAGATGTTCGCAAGACCTCGAAGGAATTTTTTTTTGTTTTTTAAAGGTCCTGTTTATTTTTTTGTTCTGTTTACAAACACTGAATGTTATTGTATTCTTTAGTATAGAACTTTATATGTGGTTAATAGAATATTATGTAATCTTTGTAACATTTGATTGCCATAATTATTTGTTGGTTGTTACTTATATGACTGTATTTTAATTATGCATTAAATAATTTCTATGCACAAACTTATTTACTGAGACAATGTAATAGTCATTTTCATAGATAGTCCTGAGTGTTTATTCACTACTTAAAATTTTGTTTTGTTTTTTCATCATGGATTTGATACCATGTTTAATTAACATATTTATATACAAATTATTTGAATTAATTGTTTAGTGAAAGGTAATTTTAAACATAACTTGTATGTATTATTAATGATTTTTCGTTGAAGTTAAGGACGTATTCTGAAACTTGGTTTCCATTTTTTTCTAAATTATGACATTTGATAATTTAAACGATTCGATTTTTTTGTCAGCTAGAATTAACTTAAATTTCCTATTAAATTAAGTGGGTAGAGATGTATGAGATCAGTTCACTCTCCTTAGTTTGACTTCAGCAAGACAGACACGTCTGCCGAAGTATAAATAATGTCCTCAAAAATATCCTCTAGATAATAAAGGTTTTCTAAACCTAGTTCATTTAACAAAGTAGCAAGTAATGGTCCTTGGTACCTGCATCAACCGATGCAGTACAATGCAGCGACATGTGAGCTGGGAAAAAACATCTCGTGACGACGACTTTCGCAGACAGGCTATGAATCGAAATCGCTCACGACCCAAAATCAATAGAGTTAATGAAAATGTTAATTTACCTTGCTTTCAAGAAATACAGAAATATCACGCCTCCCGGCATGTGCAAATACACTAGAGGTATTATCCCGAATAAACGAAATATCCATAAGAGGACTACACATCCCTGACAGAACAAAAATAGCGGAGATCCCCTCTTCAACGAGGCATCTCTTTCGCCATTCCAAATCGCTCACTCCCACTAGTGGTGGGCGGAAACCGATCGACCAAACAACAAGACAAGTCATGCGCAGTCCAGCGCAAAAATGACCACAGCTCAAAAGTTAACTGCATTCGATACTAACGCGAGAAGACAAATGCTTACCGAGAAAAGTGACTATAGATTTCAAGCAGTTGTTGCCCTTGCGTTATAAAACAGATATTGAAATAAAACGATGTTGCGAGAATTTATCACGCAACATATCACCACCTCCTCCCGATAAAAAAAAAAATGTGGAACATATTTTTTTTTTCAATATCAAAGAGCAAGCGATAAGCGGCTCAAAACGCACGAATTATGCGCTGATAATTAATTAAATTGCCAAACAATAGGCTAATTATAGAGTGTCTGGTGAGGATATACCTCAACAGAAAAATAAATATGTCTCAAAAAATATTCACATCGGGGAGGTGTCACCAACACACATCACGTTAGCATGTAAACACAATATACGTATGCAAGTTACTATAATCATCATTAAACAGCATACTCTAATATTGTCTTTAAAAATGGATGTACAAATCTGATAGGAAAATTTAAATAGTACATTCTTTGACATGTAATGACATAAGTACATAGTAAAGTTAAACTACATGACGATCCAGGACATATGCTCTGGTATTCCGAGGGTAAGTACACAATCTAGAACTCGTAAGGTAAGTCCTCAGCTCAACAATGACATTCTGAGAAAGTACAAGCAATATAATGCTAATTAATAACTAATATGCTTCATAAGGTACAATACATTATTAATAATTGTGGCTGTTTAGTAAACTAACGGCCCTTATATTAACTACTCAGTCCTCCTCTATCATTTTAAAAAAACGAACAGAAGAAGATGACAACAAAGCACGATAGTGTGTACATATAAAGTAAGTACAGATGTGCTAATCTATTGTAGAAATATAGGTGTGTTATGACTCTGTAATATATGGAAATATAGGACAGAAGTATTAGTTGGAGTCATGTGGGCATCTAGACAAAATGTCAGCCATCACACTATCCGCACCACGGATAGCTCGTACCGTGAAGTGAAAAGGTTGAAGAGCTATAGCATATCGAGTGGATCTCGAACTCTTCAAATTCTTAGTCTGAATAGCTGTAAGAGCTTTCTGATCAGTCTCTAGAATGAAATGTGCGCCCAGGAGGAATCTTTGTAGCTTTAGAATTGACCAAACCATCGCTAACAACTCACGGTCTAAAACCGAGTAGTTCCTCTCTGCCGCATTTAGTTTTCTAGAAATGTACATAACAGGATGCAGAGTATTTGCATATTCTTGCATCAGTGCTGCTCCAATCCCAGTGGATGAAGCATCACTCCGAAGAACAAAAGTCCTATCAAGAGTAGGTAATCTTAAGATGGGAGGAGAAGAAAATATATTCTTGATTTGGTCTAGTGAAGATTGGCATTCTTCAGACCAACGGACCAGATTAGGCGAACCTTTCTTCAACAATGTTGAGAGAGGTGCCATGATCGAAGATAAATTTGGAATAAATCTCCCATAAAATTGAATTAAACCTAAGAGACTCCTAACTTGTTTCTTCGTTTTAGGAACAGAGATGTTCAGTATTTTGGAAGTATTGTGGTCTTCTGTCTTCAAGAGACCATGACCAACACGATGACCCAGGAAAGAGATTTCACCAAAACCAACAAAAGCTTTAGAAGGTTTTGCTGTCAAATTATTCTCACGTAGAGTGGACAGTAAGTCATATAACCCTAAATAGTGATCTTCCCAGGTATCACTGAAGAGACAGATGTCATCTAAGTATGCGATGACATCCGAACGATGTGACAGAATTCGACGCATCATGCGAACGAAAGTGGCAGGGGCGTTCATGAGACCAAAAGGCATAACATTCCATTGAAATAGACCCCTAGGTGTAGAAAAAGCAGTAAGAGGTTTGGCATGCTCTGCTAAAGGCACTTGCCAATAACCTTTAGACAAGTCAAGTTTAGTGAAGAATCTAGAATTAGAAAGTCTAATCAGTAGATCTTCTAACAAAGGCATCGGTTCAGCGTCGAACTTTGTGACCTGATTCAATTTGCGATAATCAACGCAAATTCGTATGTTCTTATCCTTCTTCCGGACAATAACCATGGAAGAAGAATATGGTGAAGTCGATGGTTCAATTATATTTAATCGAATCATTTCATCCAATTCCTTTTCCACTTGCGACTGAAAGTGTATAGGAATAGGATACGGCCTAACCCTAATTGGATTATTGTCGGTAAGAATTATGTCATGTTCTATGACATCTGTGTGTCCAGGAATGTCAGTGAGAACATCCTGAAATGTTTGTAACATCGACGAGACTTGTCGATGTTCGTCACCAGAAAGATTAGGAGAAACAGAAACGTTTTTCCAAGATTCCGTGGAATGTAATGGAACCACTGGAAGGGGAAGGTTGACATCAGAGAAGGTAGCTTCCTCATCCTGAATGACAGACAGGGATGAATAATGACCGTGAGGTGCAGGAGCATCATCCGTTGCCTGGAAAATAGGCAGCAAATAGTCCGGACGTTCGTGAAATTCCGAAAGCATGTTTATGTGGAAAGTTTTATGCTTTCCATCAATATCGACCACATAGTCAACATCGGAAATCCGAGAGACTATTGCATACGGGACCTTTCCATGCAATAAGAAGTCTATTTTCCCTACTGGGGAGTAGGACGAATGCTTTGTCACCTGGACAAAGTTGTCGTAGACATCTATTCTTGTTAGCAAACTGCCTTGCCTTCTCTTTAGCAATTTCTGATGAAGCAGTTGCTAGCTTACATGCCTCAATGATCTTTTGTCTAAGAGCAATGACATACTCATATGAGGATTGAGTTTCATCGCTAATATCATCGGCAGTGATGAGATCGTGTAATAAAGACATAGGGCCGCGTGGACGCGCGCCAAAGACAAGTTCGAAGGGAGAAAATCCTGTGTGTTCATTAGGGACTTCTCTATAGGCAAAGAGAGCCGCGGGTAAAACCCTGTCCCAATCTTGAGGATGATCTTCAGTTATCTTACCAAGCAAAGTCTTGAGCGTTCTATTCAGACGCTCAACTAACCCATTAGACATAGGATGGTAGATACTACTGAGAGATCGTTCAATATGTAAGGTAGACATTACCTGTGACATAGTGTCAGATATGAGTTGAGTGCCATGGTCTGACAATATTTCTCTGGGGAACCCCAAGCGAGAAAATATCAACCAAAGAGCATCTGCGATATCTGTAGTAGATATGCTCTTAAGAGGAATAGCCTCTGGCCAACGTGTGCACATATCGACACATGTAAGGATAAACTGATGTCCTCTGGCCGACTTGACCTTAAAAGGGCCAATAATATCTATGGCCATTTTCTGGAACGGCCGAATAGGAATGTCAGCAGCCTGGATAGGCGCAGCATGTCGTGGTCCTCTAGATTTGACCTCCTGACATACCTTGCATGATCGGCAGTAAATACGAATGTCCTTATTGACAAAAGGCCAAAAGAAAGCCGCAAGGACTCTCGACTTCGTACGGGCAAAACCCATATGTCCAGCACATTGCGAGTCATGAGCATGTTGTAATATTTGGACTCTCATGCTCTTGGGAACAAGAATTTGCGAATGTGCCGACGTAGTCGAATCTTGTACCATACGTACAAGTACGCCGTTTCTCATTGCAATCCAAGATTTTCTATTTGTATCCTGATTCGGATCACCTTTCTTCGCAAGAACGAAGAATTTTTTTAAAGAAGGATCTTCTTCTTGCAATTTTATGAAAGAGTCACGAGTAATTACTAAGTGACTATCTTGGCTATCAACTTCATTATCACTATTCAGTGAAGTTTCGGGTGTTTGTAGAGCTTGTGCTCTTGTAACTACTGCATTTGTAGCTTGCATGTTATTATCTTCCCAAGCAGCAATCTGCTGTGGGGTACACTCCCTAACTCCGTGAATACGACCAATAATAAGGTCCGCAATAGGATTAGGTAAGAGACAAGCATGCACATCTCCAGTAAAGAAAGGAGTGGCAATGCGAATTACAGCAGTAGGATATTTTTCTAGAGTGCCGCCAAATGTGACACATTTAATAACCCTTCCTGTAGCACAAGATGGATCTACAAGCGATTGTCTAACACCAATAGTGGTGCATCCGGAATCGAAAAGTAGTGAGACCGGAGTATCATTAACAAGACCCTTATGTAGAATTAAAGAACCCCTCCCGTCATGCGCAACAGCAGCAGGAAGAGCGGAAAGTGGGTGACCACAACTCAAAGTAGTTATGGTACCCGGTTCGAATAAAGTACTGCATTGGGGGCATTTGTTTGCTCTCTCAAAGTCAAAAGCAGAACTAGTGACAGCGTCAAAGTTTTTACTATCAACAACATGATTACAGGCTCCCTCAGTTTCCTGTTGTACAGCATTAGCCTGCTGATATCTCTTTTTTTTTGTGTTGAGATCTACCCCGACTATTATTACCTCTGAAGTTATCAGAGTTATTATTATCTCTGCAGTTATTATTGTCTCTATTGTAATTGTTATACTGGTTCGAATTCCAGTTTCCACGATTACTATCATGTTCACATTGATGCGAACATCTATTTGTTTGGTTCTGAGGTCTTCGGCAGGAATAACCTCTATTACCATATCCTCTTTTGAAATGCTTATAATTATTAGGGTGATAGTAACGACCACTATCAGGTTGTCTCCAATTCTTCGAAGAAGAATCACCATGAAATTGGTTTCCATGATTTTGACAGAAATTACCGCTGCCCTTTCTATCAAAATTTTGTTGGGATCTACGAGCAAAGTTTTGACCATACGGAGCTGCCGAAGCAACTGGTAAACCTTCTTTCACCTTAGAGTTACCCATGGTTATGTGTGGGTGCGCAGTTACGTATTGGCAACAGAAATCTTCCATTTCTTTTATTGTTATTGTTTACATTGTTATTGTTTACATTGTTTGTATTGTTTACATTTTCAATGTTTACATTCTGCATGTGTTTACATAGTCATTGTTTACAGTTATAGTAATTAGTTAATGGGCTATGCTAATGCACTGTTACTACTATACTGATGATAAATGAATGATGCGTGATGCCATATGATGATGGATGGCATCCGCATGTCTGGTTTTGTGTAGTGTGTAGATGTGTTCAGTCAAAACAATGTTCATGCAACAATAACAAAGATCAGCAACAATACAAAAACTTTCGCAGAAATCAACTAAAAATAAAGCAGAAATTAATGAAATATCACAAAAAATGTGACGATATCTGCGATAGAATTAAACAAAATACATGACACCACAGTGTATAAACAAAAATGTTGTATGAAACTAAATTATAGACAAGAGTAGGCTAACAAATACAAACAAATCACAACAAAACTAAAGAATGTGAAATAATAACGAAAACAATATTAAAACATGTCATCACAGCTAACATAAATAGCAACAGAAGTCGCTTAGCAAATTCCAGTATCGGAAATTTGCAAACCCTACAGAAAACGCTCACAATAGACGACCTCTATGACGTGGCATAATCTAACGGAGACACCACCCAACCGAGAACCCGCTGAAATATAAACATATAAATATACAAATAACATATAGACATATAATATATAGAATGAGATGATACACAGAAGACTCAGCAGAAGTATAAGGGCACAGTTTACATACAAACAGGCCACTTAACTTAAAGGCTTCCAATCGTAGAACAGCAGAAAAACGGATGTCAATCAACGTCCTAAAGAGCGAAGCTCCAACGATGATGGCACATCTGAACTGCTTCCACTGCTAACACGATGGTACAAGAGCTTCTGAAATACTGTGTGTTGAGTTGTTTCGGCACTTGACCTTCTAATCCAAAAGTAAGTTGATGGAAATCGGTACTTGGCCTTCTTCAGAAAACAACCCGTTTCAACCGGCACTTGACCTTCTCAAAAAACGACAGCACTGGAACCTTGACAGCAGCAACTTGCTTGACTTGCGTAAAAGATAACAGCAGTCCGAGTTATCCGGCAACATGTAACAACGCCGGGTACTGTCAAATTCTTGTTTCCGTCAAAAAATTGAAATTTGACTTTTACCGGGCAACGCCGAGTACTTTGAAAATTTTGAAGATGTTGACTGTATTGAAGAATGTTAATTTCTTGAAGGATGCTGATGAATTCTTGTTGAAAATGAAGTGGGTAAGGGACCCCGTGTTTGCTAGTACCAGAATCAAACCAGCTTATGGCCACCAAATGATGCGTGATGCCATATGATGATGGATGGCATCCGCATGTCTGGTTTTGTGTAGTGTGTAGATGTGTTCAGTCAAAAAACAATGTTCATGCAACAATAACAGGGCAATCCACATAGGACGTCAGTAAACTCACGACGTATAAAGTCAATGAGTCTTGAAACAGCCGTTGACGTTTTTCTTCATTATTTATTGTGGACGCCACAGTGACAAAATGGTTACGCAAATGTGTAGGCACATCAAACAGTCATTATCACAGCAACATTCAATACAGCAATAAACGGTAGACAGCATTACAATGATGAGTCAGATGCATGTTATATTTCAAAGTGCTGTAAATGTAGTCAGATGAACAACTCCATCCTTTTCTATAACAGCCAGGAGATAACCAGATGTATGAGATCAGTTCACTCTCCTTAGTTTGACTTCAGCAAGACAGACACGTCTGCCGAAGTATAAATAATGTCCTCAAAAATATCCTCTAGATAATAAAGGTTTTCTAAACCTAGTTCATTTAACAAAGTAGCAAGTAATGGTCCTTGGTACCTGCATCAACCGATGCAGTACAATGCAGCGACATGTGAGCTGGGAAAAAAACATCTCGTGACGACGACTTTCGCAGACAGGCTATGAATCGAAATCGCTCACGACCCAAAATCAATAGAGTTAATGAAAATGTTAATTTACCTTGCTTTCAAGAAATACAGAAATATCACGCCTCCCGGCATGTGCAAATACACTAGAGGTATTATCCCGAATAAACGAAATATCCATAAGAGGACTACACATCCCTGACAGAACAAAAATAGCGGAGATCCCCTCTTCAACGAGGCATCTCTTTCGCCATTCCAAATCGCTCACTCCCACTAGTGGTGGGCGGAAACCGATCGACCAAACAACAAGACAAGTCATGCGCAGTCCAGCGCAAAAATGACCACAGCTCAAAAGTTAACTGCATTCGATACTAACGCGAGAAGACAAATGCTTACCGAGAAAAGTGACTATAGATTTCAAGCAGTTGTTGCCCTTGCGTTATAAAACAGATATTGAAATAAAACGATGTTGCGAGAATTTATCACGCAACAATATATTTATAACTTCGTTTGTAGTTAACATTTTATTACCCAATGTGACGTTTCTTTGATGTATTTTTTTTTAAAAAAGAAGAGAAAAAAAAAACTTACACGTTTTGATGTGTGTCTATTTAAAGATAAGATTATTTTTTATGTTACTCAGCTAATTTAATTGTTAGTTATTAATTATAGCTACATATTACTTAGAAATAAAAATACTATTTTTATTTAACCTAAAGAGAAGAAACATTTTTTGTATTGTAAATTTTTGGAAAATGTGTTTTGAACATTGTGATATTTATTTTTTTTCTGCGCCAGCGCTAGATTGTATGTTAGGGTTACTATTATGTAGTGACATTAATTCTTTGAAAATGTTGTGATGTTTGGATGTATTTTTTGGTTGTTAGCGCTTGACTATGCGTCAATGCGGAACTTGTGTTATCGTTAATAATTTTTTGTTTGGGTGATATTTGATGTAATTTATTTTTAGTTATGTATAAGTTTATAATTTAGTTAAATTACTTATTATGCTGTGCTTGTCATAAGCTTTCTTTTTTGTGTTAGTATATATAAATATACTTTAGCATATTTGTATTTTACAATACGTTGTTATATTTGGATAGTTATTGTTAGGTGTTGTTACCAACTTTCTTTACATTTGCATCTTTACTGTCATCTCTCTTTGTTGACTATTCGTCATTTCTTTACATCTTTTCTGTTGTCTTTTCAGTATTGTCTGATATTTTGTTTATGCTTCCGTGTTTCATCTTTGATGTCATTCATACTTCTAGTATACTTTTTTCGTGTTACGCTATTTATACTTTCATTCTTTGTAGTGTTAAGTTAATTATATGACTTTAGATAATGTAATTGGTTCTTATAGTTCTATTTGTTTTACATGTATGGAATTGTTGTCTTCATTGTCATCTTATGATTCTATTTGATTCTTATCATATTCCCATTTCATATTTTGTCTTTTCTCGTATGATAATTTATTTTCTGTTTAGTTTGTACTATGTATACTTAATTTGGGTTTTGTATTAGATTAATTTTTATTTTGGTATGCTTGAATGATTATGTTGGATGATTTAGTCGTTATCTTACATTTATTGATGATATTTTTGTAGATGTGCTATGTTCTCTTGTCATAGGTATATTTTTGTAGGTAATTGATAGAACTTCATTAATTTTTTAAAAAATTTTTGGGAATTAATTTAAGAGGTATCTGATATAACTTCATTGACCGTTAAATTTTTGGGAGTTAATTTTCAACAAAAAAAAAAAAATGATATAATCATTTTTTTTTTCCCTGGGAGTGTGGCAAACTGATAAGTGCAGATGTGATGAAAGGGAAATGATCTTGGGAAATACGTGTTGAGTAGAGTTAATTTTGGGTTAGAGTACTTGCTTACAGATTGGTATGGATTTGTTTAAAGGTATCTCCTCTTAGTTTCGTGGAAGACAGTATGTCAGATAGCAGGTGAACTCTGGTCATAATGTACTGTTTCTGAACTGTTTTTGAGTGATGTGTGAATAGCTCTCGCGGCTAGTGTCCGCAGGGATTTTTGAGAGCAGTGTTAAGAGAACAGTAGATTCTCGTGACTGTGTGAACGGAGTGTGTTCCCGTGGGTTCAGTCTATGCAGGGTTTTTTGACTGAGGTGGTCAGCCCTAAGGTGGTTTTTGGATAATGTATGCCTGCGCAGGGCTATAGAGATTTTGTAGGCCTTGATTATTATATATCTGCCGTAGATGCAGTATTTGTGCACTGATGTGAAGTATAGAGATTTTGTAGGCCTTGATTATTATATATCTGCCGTAGATGCAGTATTTGTGCACTGATGTGAAGTATAGAGATTTTGTAGGCCTTGATTATTATATATCTGCCGTAGATGCAGTATTTGTGCACTGATGTGAAGTATAGAGATTTTGTAGGCCTTGATTATTATATATCTGCCGTAGATGCAGTATTTGTGCACTGATGTGAAGTATAGAGATTTTGTAGGCCTTGATTATTATATATCTGCCGTAGATGCAGTATTTGTGCACTGATGTGAAGTATAGAGATTTTGTAGGCCTTGATTATTATATATCTGCCGTAGATGCAGTATTTGTGCACTGATGTGAAGTATAGAGATTTTGTAGGCCTTGATTATTATATATCTGCCGTAGATGCAGTATTTGTGCACTGATGTGAAGTATAGAGATTTTGTAGGCCTTGATTATTATATATCTGCCGTAGATGCAGTATTTGTGCACTGATGTGAAGTATAGAGATTTTGTAGGCCTTGATTATTATATATCTGCCGTAGATGCAGTATTTGTGCACTGATGTGAAGTATAGAGATTTTGTAGGCCTTGATTATTATATATCTGCCGTAGATGCAGTATTTGTGCACTGATGTGAAGTATAGAGATTTTGTAGGCCTTGATTATTATATATCTGCCGTAGATGCAGTCTTTGTGCACTGATGTGAGGAGTAGAGATTTTGTAGGCCAGGATGTGTAAGGGCCGTATGGTGTGTTAACTACATTATGAAGATTCATGTTTCGATGTAACTGTATTCGTCTAGATCTACGTGATGTTATAATTGTAATAAACCATGGTTAAAATATCATCAGACGTTACACCATTCCATGACTTGGTGTGTGCGCTACTGTGAGTGACTGTCCCAAACCACACTCACCTTCTTCACCATAATTAATTACATATAACATTTGGATTCTCCTTCACTAAAAAAACCCTTTAATTATCACCTTGGTTATACTGACAGAACCCGACAGTACCTACCAGAGCGAACATTTTAGCTTTCCTATGGGATACCCAAACAACTTAAACTGCATTCTTCTATATACTTTGTTAATCTTCCTCTGTGCTTTTGTCTTTGTAGGAACATCTTCGTTAGTCTCTTTAGCTGTCGATGATATTCCTACCATATTTCTGTGCAGTCACATCACTTTTCCCTGCGGGGATTTTCTTGTTTATTGGATTGTTGATTTTTTAGACCAATGGCCTCGCTGCGAGAGTGAACCGTGACAGGATACACTACCTGCTAAGCAGTGCATCACCGGGTGGTAATCGCTGTCATGACACAACATGGAACAATGGAGTGTAGGACTTGGAATATCTCTCGTTCGAATTATCAATGTACCTATCACTTTTGTTACTGTTATGTTGTCTAGATTCATTCTTTCTTTCTTCTTTCTTTTCTTTCTTTCTTTTCTTTCCTTAATTCTTGCGAGTGCCAATCATTTACTTATTTTCGGTAATTATTTAAAAAGAAACAACGCAATGTCGAACTGACCGAGCAAAACACTGCGAGAAGTACCCATTCTAGTAGTGTTAGCATTTTATTTGTGTGTGTTGGAGGCGGGTATTATAATCATATGTGCACATGTACCCACTACTCGTGGCACCAAATAGCACCAGCCATAAACATTAAGTGCCAGCCGTTATTGGTGTTATAAGCGTGAATGTTCTACTGGAGGATAAACGGTAGCACGTGGTAATTGACACATTTGGCAGCGCCAATCAGCATCGCCCCTTTTCAGGCAACGAACATTGAATCAATTTGAGTAGACGAAGCTTAGGCGAAACCAGCAACATTTAATATTGTCCACGAACAAGAAATTCGGGCGTAATTACTTCTCTCAACCAAATTGTCTGTTTTTCAGAATAATTTGCATCTTCTTCTTCTTTTTAAACAAAAAAATGTATTTGAAAGCCAGTAAATGAGTTTCACTCGGGCACAAGTATGCTGCCCTGGCAAAATTTGAAAAATGGAAACCTGCCCACGACAAAAATATTTTTAGAATGTGTGATTCTTATTTACACACATTGGAATTTTCGCCTGTGCACTGTGCTGAGATCCTCCTCTTGTGATCTAAAGGAGGAGATCGTAGCACTGATGGAGTTGTCCGTGTGCAATGAAGATAGTCCTTAAAAAAAAACAAATCTGTCTTATGGCAGATACTGCCGCAGAGGTGTGAAGTGTTAGAGACTTGATTTATGAGATGGGGTCACTAATTCTCTTCCTCGCTGCCTTTGCCTTCTGTTAGTGCAGAGTCCGGAAGCATTTTTACAGCTGTGTAGGCTTGAACGAGACATTACTTTTCGAACCACGACCCTTTGCTGAGGGGAAACGCTTTTCCAACCCTCCTTGGTTTTCTTAAGCAATCTTCCCACCTTCATCAATGTTTTTATACAATCTTCCAAGTTCATATGTAGCCATACAATCTTCTAACGGCCCTCGTTATAATAGTTTTCCAACCGTTCTCCATGTCCTCGCACAATCGTCATAAATAAGCAAATATAGGTAAACAAAAAGCACTGGTAAGATTTTATTTCACACAGTGTTCGAACGTCCCTTGGTGCTCTCATGCAATCTTCCAGTGTTCCTCAGTGTTCTCATACAATCTTTCAACTTTCATCAGTGTTTTCATTCAGTCTTCCAACCGTCCTCAGTTTTTTCATACACTCCTTTTAAACAAACGAATCTTTAAAAAAAAAAAAAATTGCATGCTTCCAATCCCCCGCGATGTTATAATACATTTTTCCAACGATCTTCAGTGCTCTCATGCAATCTTTCAAACTTCCTCGATGTTATAATACTATTTTCTAACCTTTCTTGGTGTTCTCTTACAATCTTTGTAAATAAACGAATATAGGTAAATGCAAGCACTCGTAAAAATGTTAATCTCATACAGTTTTCCAACAATCGTTGGTGTTCTCACACAATCTTTCAAACATGCCCAATGTTACAAGTTTCCAGCTGTCCTCAGTGTTCTCATACAATCTCCCAAGCTTCCTCGATGCTATAATACAATTGTCCAATCGTTCTCAGTGTTGTCATACAATCTTCCACATTTCTTCAATGTAATAATGAAATTTTTCAATCACCCTCAGTGTTCTCGTACAATCTTCGTAAATAAACGAATATAGATAAATGCAAGCACACGTTAAAATTTTTATTTCATTCAGCCTTCCAACAATCTTTGGTATTATGATGACATCTTCCAATCTTCCTCGATGTTACAATACAATTTTCCAAGCATCCTCAGTGTTATACAATCTCCCAAACTTCTTCGAAGTTACTATACTATTTTATGACCCTTCCCAGTGTTCTCATACCATCTTCTCATCTTCCTCAATGTTATGATACAATTTTCCAGCCATCCTCAGTGTTCTCATACAATCTTCCAAACTTCTTCAATGTTACAATACAATTTTCCAACTGTCCTTGGTGTTCTTAAGCAATCTTCCTAAATAAACGGACATAGGTAAACAGCAGGCACTTGTAAGATATTTCTTTCATTCAGCCACATTCGTTGGTGTTCTCATACAATCTTCCAAGCTTGCTCAGTGTTCTAACTTAACCTTTCAAATATTTTCAGTTGTCTAAAAGATATACTGTTCAAAAAAAGAAACGCATAGCTATCCGAGGGCGCGGTTTTATGAGTTTGCAAGTAAAATTTGGTGCTAGGGTATATAAAAACCAGCCTCAGATGTTCTTTACAGTGTCAAATGCACGTGTTGACCGGAATTCGTTCGTTTTTGTAATCGTTACAACGCAGTGGTCAATAGTGTTTATGACGCAATTTTTGACCACAGCTCATGTTGCGCGCACATGAAAGCAACAAAATTTGGGGTGAACACTATTCACTGACTATGCAACTGAAACCCTATAAAAGGATAACGCTTTACACAAAAAATTCAGTTCATTTTCAAGCAGACATTTATGGCGTCTCTCTCGATAAATTTAAGGAACATTGCTATTGGCCGATTGCATGCAGACGAAAGTCAAAGTCATGTTGCCAGGTATCTAAACGTGCATCAGAGTACCATCAGTCGACTTTGGCACCGGTTCCAAGCCACAGGCTCAGTTGAAGACCGGCATCGCAGTGGACGACCCAGAGTGACAACAGCAGCGGAGGATCGCTTTATTCGGTTTCGTCACCTCAGAGACAGGTTTACAACAGCTTCCTCAACTGCCCAGTCATTGCCTGCAGGACGTCATGTGTCTGATCAAACTGTCCGGAATAGACTGCATGACGCTGGACTTTGGGCACAACGACCTCACCGAGGACCTGTCCTTACGCGCCGCCATCGCCAAAATCGACTTCTTTGGGCCAACCAGCATCGTCCCTGGGCAGCTGACAATCAATGGAGACGTGTCTGGTTTAGTGACGAATCTGTCTTTTTGTTGCAGCGTCATGATAGACGGCGTAGGGTCTACCGTAGGCGAAATGAACGTTTTGCCCAAAATTGCGTTGATGAAGCTCCGCCGCACGGTGGTGGAGGTGCAGTGGTGTGGGGAATGATCAGTTACAACGGAAGGAGTCAATTGGTGCACATTGAAGGAGGCTTGAATGCGCAACGATACGTCAATGAAATTCTTCGACCCCATGTCCTTCCACTTTTGGCTGCCCAGAGGTCTGTGTTTCAACAGGACAACGCCAGACCCCATTGTGCACGGTTGACCCCGCAGTTCCTGACTGCCAACAACATTCTCACCCTTCCCTGGCCATCCCTGTCTCCAGACATGAGTCCGATTGAGCACCTGTGGGATGAGCTGCATAGACGTGTTTGTAGCCGAGACGTTGTTCCAGCCAATCGTCGTGATCTGTTCCAGGCACTCCAGGAAGAGTGGGCAGCCATCCCACAGGCCCACATCAGACGTCTGATCGCATCCATGCCCAGGAGATGCCAGTCGCTGATCGATGCAAGAGGAGGCCACACACCATACTAACGGGAAAGCCCGTACGCCAAAAAACTCTCGTGACCCAGATGCAAAACAACTGTCAATTGATTGGTTGATCCCTAAGGTATTCATGTGTGCAATTTGAACAATTAACTCATTAAATTAAAAAAGTTATTGAATGTCAAAATTATGGCTACGTGTGTGCCTTCAGTAGCTATGTGTTTCTTTTTTTTTTTTTTTTTGAACAGTATATATTTGCAAATCTCCAGCACGAAAGCGTTTAGCACTTGATGAATCCGACGGTTGGGTTTAGTTTGGTTTGGTTTTAAGGACTATCTTCATTGCACACGTACAACTCCATCAGTGCTCCGATCTCCTCCTTTAGATCACACAAGGAGGATCTCAGCACAGTCCACGAACTCCGTAGCACCGGCGAGAATCCCAATATGTGTATATAGGAATCACACATTCTATAAATATTTTTGTTGTGAGTAGATTTCTTATTTTTAAATTTTGCCTGGGCAAGCGGTCTGATAGGCCTACTCTTTACGATTTCCAACAGCCGTGGGATTTTCAACGTGCGCAACTTGAACACGGGACCTCCTATTTTTTCGCCCTTATCCGAGAAGGCTAGGCATCCGATCTCACTACTCAGGAGACCGGGATGGGGGGGGGGGGGGGGGGGGGTGAAGTATAACATGATTAGGACTACTGGTTCTGAAAAAAATGTCCATAAATTATATTCCCTCAACTGGGAATAGATCCCATTTCCTCTAGAATTCGAGGCGGACGCATACCTCTTAGACACTCCGACGGATGATCCAGAAGTGTGCCACCCTCTTCCTTTAGTAAAAATGTTTTTCTCTTTTTGCATTCGCCTTTCCTAGTAAGAAAAAAGAATATATTAAAGGTATGGACAGTACAGTACAGTTGTACATTATTTATTTAATTATTACGTATAAATGTTTTATTTACAGAGTACAGTACAGTAAATAGTATACTTACACTTTTTCACAAAAAAAAACGTGGCGACCTCTTTCCGATCTCTCTTTCACTACGGCAGTAATCAGTTACATTTTTGTGCTGATTTGATTGCGATTTTTTACGAGTCGCGCCCTTTTCTTTCTCGGTCCACTGTAGCAGATATTTTGTATTTTCCTACTTACACCTCTCTCAGGGATAAGTCATCACGTCTGTTTGTTACCCGCCCCTTCCCTAAAACTTTGCAAGGAGCGGCAGAGAAAATATTAACGAGAGGCAGGTTGGTAAAATTCCCTTGTACCAAACCGTGGCCGCTACCGATTAACACGAACATCGCCAGTGTATTTGCTAATTGCTGATAAGGCCAGGGTACGCGACAGATAAGAGATTACTTTAAATAGTAATAATTTGTTACATCTGAAACACATTGTCATATGAGTTTACAGATGTGTTGGTGAGTTCGCCTGCCAGGGATCGGATATTTTAATGCCATATACGGAAGACTTGACCCCCTACATTCCGTTCAAAATTTTTCCATGTCAGGAATATTTTGAAATGTTTAAAATGATTGGAGCTTTTGCCTAGCTTCATAAAAAACAGAGCGGGGGAGGACAGTGAATATAACCAGACGCTTCAGTCAGTCAAATTTACTGTGAAGATCGCTTGCAAAGACGACACAACCATACCTTGCCAGAGTGAAGACTAGAATTCAGAATTTCATTTAATCAGACCGGACCTTTTTATCGGAGTATTTATCAGGACTTACAAAACAGCCCAGGAAATCTCTATCATTTTATATAAGGAAATCTGGAATATCTGAGAAAACTGAACACACGGAGTCAGCGAGGGAATTAAAGTTAAAATTAACGACCTCAAGTACACGTGTAAAAAGGCATTGGCTAGCGCCTTAACTTCCTTCATCTGAGCAAAATGTATGTGAGCCAGGATTGGCATAAGTTGTCATTTTATATTCTATATTTTTCATTACTAACATGTGAACTAATATGTATATATTACCATGTGAATATTAATATGTGAAAATTGCTAGTGGACGTCCCAGTCATTTGAGGCTGGCAACCTCAGAGCATAGAATGATGATTTCATGAACCACCACTGCACGGGCTGGCGACTGCTTTCTTGCTAGTTTCTTAAGGAGAACTAAACGCATCAGTGGTCCCAAGTTCCATATGGAGCCGGGAGGGAAAGAGGAAAGAAATGATGTAATTTTAATTATAATACTTACAGTTTCAAACCAGTGTAAATGTCGATGTTAACATATCCACTTTAAAATTAATGGAAGTTTCAAACTTTTCAACTCAGTGTAAACATAAATGTAGACAAATTCAATTTATATTGTGAACACTTTTCAATCAGTGTAAATGTAAACATATTCTATCTGTACTATTACCCCTTTTCATTTAAATGTAAAGTGACTTTAAAAGCTATTCAATTTAAATGAAAAGAAAGTTTTCTCTCGAGGGGTTAAAGTTAATGCTCATCGAGGGTAAATTCTGAGTAAATGGGATAGTGGAATAGGAAAAGGGGACACATCAGTATGTATCGGAAAACGCAATACTCAGGAGAGCGTTTCGTTTCTAATCTTTTATCATTGTTGGTGGTAGTACCAGTTGAAGGGTACTATCTCTGGAACAAGAAGGGAACAGTGGCTTGAGCTTTAAGACGAAGTACCAACTTTGCAGACTCTCCCTGACACTCCTGGGAACAAGCTGTACCCTACAACCTTGACCAGCGACGATCGTGAGCAGTGTAAAAAGAACCAACCCAGTGGGAGCAGAAACAACCACTGGCAGCTAAGTGCAATATATAAGCTGCCAAAGTGAACTTTTTTTTCATAGAACCTACTATCAATCAATGATGAACCCTTTCTTTTAAACTATTAAATTATTTTCAAACTGTTAAACTCAAGTGATTATTAAATTTTGTTATTTGTAATTTTACAAATTTAACTTCGATTTAATCATTTTAAATGTACTGCATGTTTGTCTCAGTCAATTTACTACACACACTCAAAACAGAGCTGTACCAGAATAATAAGAATTCCACTGAGTAGATCAGATGTGGGGGATTGAACGAGCTAAGATTAATCATTGCTTAATTCTTCACAAAAGTTGTCGGCAAATTCTAGAATTAACGTGCTCAGCCAATGCAGCTTTGTTTTCGCTTATCTGAATATCTTGTGAAAACTCAATTGAGATGGATGCGTCATTACCCTTCTATTTAAAAATCTGCCAAGAGTAATCTTATGCGAAGGCAGACACCTTTGAAGCCCATATTAGTTACTCTTGAGTTTTGGCCACTGTTGGACCACTACTGTAAAGCAGGGGAGGCAAAATCGTCACAAGTATTTATTTTAATTATAAATGCTCTATTTACGTCAATTATGCACATACAGGACGATTGCATTACTGTAATGCACCGACAAGTGAAAAAAAGGCAACGAGTCGCTTTATAACTACAGTCATGCGCCGCATAACGTCCGTTCGGACAACGTCCGACAGCATATACGTCCGTGGTCCCATAAGGTTATAATAGAGTTCAGAAATCCCGATCGGAGAACAGGACGAAGCGGACGTAACCGGACGTAGCGAAAGCAACAGTTTCCCGCACGCAACACGTGTATCTCATGTCTCTTGTATACAGTACAAAGCAATTGCGATGCCAGGCGTATAATGGTACAGTACATATATAACCTATAATACAGTACATATGTCTTGATAGTCATAATAAACGCCTATGTTACTAGCCTATGTATGTACTGTACTGTACTGAACTTACTATCGTTATTTTAATGTGAACTTTCGAAAATACTTGACCGTGAAGTGCATCATGGCTCCCAAACGCAGCACAACCAGTTCTAGTGATGGCAGCAGCAAAAGACAAAGGAAAAGTGTCGATTTGGTAGTGAATCAAAAGGTAATTAAACATGACGAAGGTGGCAAACCAGTGAATGCTATAGCTCGTGATTTGGGCATGTCGCACTCGACAGTCACGACGATCCTTAAGAACAATTAAAAAATTCTCCAAGCTGTTAAAGGATCGGCTCCACTAAAAGCTACAAAGCTTACGAAAATTGTGCCCAAGCTCGCGCCCTGGAGAGGACACTCCAGCTTCACCCTATAGGTGTCGGCAAAACACGGGAAGTAGCAGTTACCGGTTATAAGCTTTTTGCCCAATTGGGCGTAGGGCATGGCGCCAGGGGCTACTTCCGACAGTGGGAGAGGTTCTAGGATCTCACTGGACAGCTACCGCCCGCTTCAAGCTGGGCAGCCCCCAGTCAATAAGGTGTTGTCCCGCCACTGTCTGCTTTCCCCATTGGGTGCATGGGGATTAGGGTCAAACCCGAACTGTGGACAGAAAAATTTTGCACCAAGCAATTATCGAAAAAATAGAAATAAGCAAACTCTCAGATTGGGATGCTGGAACGTCCGGACTATGTTGACTGGACTATCCGAAAACCTACAGGATGTAAACGATGTAAGGAAGACAGCCATAATTAATGATGAGCTTAAACGACTTCAGGTGGATATAGCTGCACTTCAGGAAACGCGCCTGGCGGGTTCTGGAACGGTGAGCGAGAAGGACTACACATTTTATTGGCAAGGGAAAGATCTTAATAAAGCTAGAGAACACGGAGTAGGTTTTGCGGTCAAAAAATCGCTAACTAAAATGGTTGAACCAGGCGAGAATGGATCAGAACGCCTGTTAACGCTCCGCCTGCAAACTAGCACAGGTCCCATCACCCTTGTCAGTGTGTATGCTCCTACTCTGTACTCTGCCTCAGAAGCTAAAGATGAGTTCTATGAGAATCTAACAGCAATTATCAAAAGCATACCTAGGCAAGAACAGCTTGTTCTCCTTGGTGACTTTAACGCTAGAGTGGGTGCCGATAATGTTTCATGGCCTTCATGTCTGGGCAGGTTTGGTATTGGCAAGATGAATGAAAATGGACAACGGCTCTTAGAGTTGTGCGTCCACCATGACCTCTGCGTGACCAACACCTACTTTCAGACAAAACCCCAGCATAAGGTGTCATGGAGACACCCACGATCCAAGCACTAGCACCAACTTGACCTGATTCTCGTCAGAAGGCCACTCCTCAGGTCTGTGCTCTCCACGCGCTCGTACCATAGTGCAGACTGTGATACAGATCACTCCTTGGTTTGCTGCAAAATCAGAACACAACCAAGAAAACTCTATCATGTCAGACATGAAGGGAAACCACGCATTGATACCAGCAAGATGTCAGACCCTTTCATGATCGCTCAATTCACTGCGACCTTCGAGAAAGTGCTCAGTAGCCCTCAGCATGGTGATACTATTACAGAGAACTGGGAGCATCTACGGAACACCATTCAAAGTACTGCACTTGCCACCTTTGGTAAGAAAACAGCCAAGTCAAATGACTGGTTTGATGCTTCATCAGATGTGATGGCACCTGTCATTGAAGCTAAGCGCAGTGCTATGAATGAATACAAACGTTCACCGAGTGCCAGAACCCTACAGATCCTGAGGGCTACGAGAAGCAAAGTTCAACAAACTGCTCGACGCTGTGCAAATGACTACTGGCTCCAGCTCAGTGAGAGCATCCAGATCGCAGCGCAAACAGGCAACATTAGACAAATGTATGACGGTATAAAGAAAGCACTTGGCCCCCATAAAAGTAAGACGGCACCGCTAAAAACCATCAGCGGAGAGAAGCTAACCGATAAGGGTAAGCAGATGGAGAGGTGGGTCGAGCACTACTCTGAGCTTTACGCTAGAGACAATACCGTTACGCCTGCAGCCCTTGATGGTGTCAACAGTCTGCCAACTATTGAGGAGCTGGATGCCGAACCAACATTAGTGGAACTCAGCAAGGCCATTGATAGCTTGGCCTCTGGCAAAGCACCAGGCAGTGATGGGATTCCTCCTGATTTAATCAAATGCTGTAAGAGCACGCTATTACATCCCCTGCATAGGATGCTATGCCAGTGCTGGGAAGAGACAACTATTCCTCAAGACATGCGAGATGCCAAGATTGTAACACTGTATAAAAATAAAGGAGACAGAAGTGATTGCAATAACTACAGAGGCATCTCTCTTCTTAGTATTGTTGGTAAGGTTTTTGCCAAAGTCATCTTAATGCGACTACACAAGTTAGCTGAGCGCATATATCCAGAGTCACAGTGTGGATTCCGAGCTGGCAGATCAACAACAGACATGATCTTCTCTCTCCGCCAGCTTCAGGAAAAAATCAAGAGAGCAGAAAAGACCATTATATATCGCCTTTATAGACCTCACAAAAGCATTCGACCTGGTTAATAGGGATGGACTCTTTAAAATCCTCCTGAAAATAGGCTGCCCTCCTAAAATGCTGGAAATGATAAAGTCATTCCATGACGGCATGAAGGGAACAGTCCAATATGCTGGAAGCACGTCACAGCCCTTTGATATACGAAGTGGCGTTAAACAAGGCTGTGTTCTGGCTCCGACCCTCTTCGGAATCTTCTTTGCCTTTCTCTTGAAACATGCATTCAGAGATGCAACTGAAGGAATATGCCTTCACACTAGGTCAGATGGCCGTCTGTTTAATCTTTCAAGGCTGAAGGCAAAAACAAAAATCAGAAGGGTCACTATAAGAGACTTGTTGTTCGCTGACGATGCTGCAGTCGTCACTCAAAGCCAACAGGAGCTTCAGAGCTTGATGAATCGCTTCACTAAAGCATGCAAGGACTTTGGCCTCACAATAAGTCTAAAGAAAACGAATGTGCTGAGTCAGGATGTGGGTGCTGCACCAGTTATCACTATCGATAACTATGAATTGGCAGTGGTGCACCACTTCACATACCTAGGGTCTACCATCAATGACAAACTCTCACTGGATACAGAAATCGACAGCCGCATTGGCAAAGCTGCAGCTACCTTTGCCCGCCTCACATCGCGTGTTTGAGGAAACTCTAAACTCACAATGAAGACCAAAGCTGCGGTATATAATGCCTGCGTCACCAGCACACTCCTATATGGCAGCGAGACTTGGACGACCTATGCTAAGCAAGAAAGAAGGCTCAATACCTTCCATTTGCGGTGTCTACGCCGCATCCTCGGCATCTCGTGGAAAGATAAAGTGACAAATGTCGAGGTGTTGTCACGTGCTGGCCTTCAAAGTATGTATACGCTTCTTAGACAACGCAGACTTCGCTGGCTTGGCCATGTTCGCCGCATGGAAGATGGTCGCATCCCAAAAGATATCTTCTACGGACAATTAGCAGATGGCAAGAGAACAGTTGGGCGACCACAGCTGAGGTTCAAAGATGTGTGCAAGAGAGATATGAGGGCACTGGACATGGATCCAGCAACATGGGAGGATGAAGCTGCCGATCGCACTAAGTGGCGATGCTATTTACGGCGCCACCTCAGATTGGGCGAAGAGAGGCTCACACAAGAAGCAGAGGTGAGGAGAAAACGTCGAAAGGAGCACCAGGAAAATAAGCAGTTGAGGGCTGTCACCTCAGGGGCGCATTCCCATAGTCAGTTATGACTGAAGGGGCTATTATTATTATTATTATTATTATTATTATTATTATTATTATACTTCCATTAATTTCATTTTATACACGGCGTGATGAAAAGACAGATGAACTTAGGATAGAGAGAAGGGAGGGCTGAAAGCAGGAACGCATGCAACACTAAACACGCGTCTCGCGATATACAATTAATGCCACCCACCCCAAGCGAAAGGCCAGAAGCAATACTTTTTTTCAGATAGACAGTGATAAAAAACACTACCCATACGAGAGTTAGGTTTAAAAAACTTACAAAACGCTTATTAGGAAACATGACATTCTACTGTTTTATGTCTAAAATCCTGACATTAGTCTGACAGTACAGCAGGACAGGTGGCGGTTCTAAACACCCCCCCCCACCCCCCCCCCCCCCCCCCTCCCCCCCCCCCCCCCCCCCCCCCCCCCCCCCCCCCACCCCCACCCCCCCCCCCCCCCCCCCCCCCCCCCCCCCCCCCTCCCCCCCCCCCCCCCCCCCCCCCCCCCCCCCTCCACCCCCCCCCCTCCCCACCCCCCCCTCCCCCCCCCCGCCCCCCCCCCCCCCCCCCCCCCCCCCCCCCACCCCCCCCCCCCCCCCCCCCCCCCACCCCCCCCCCCCACCCCCCAACCCACCCCCCCCCCCACCCCACCCCACCCCACACACCCCCCCTCCCACCCCCCCCCCCCCCC
>JAMPIV010002331.1:0-35091 GCA_024509875.1 Oreohelix idahoensis
GTTTACACCACCTCTTTTCCTTGGTTTAAAAGGTTTTCTTTCATCATTCTTTCTGTCATTGAAATGTGAGGTTTTATTTGTATAGTCATTACGTGGTCTATCACAATTTTACCTACCTTTGTTACCTTGATCTTTGTTGTCAAATCTGTTAAAGTTTTGTGGAGCCTTACTATTGTCTACGTGTTTCTTTCTAGTGCCAGCTACCTCTGCCTGGGATGCCTGATACCTCTCAGTGACATTTATTATCTCACCCAGCCTCTCCGCGCCCTGTTCCATGAGAAACTTTCTCATGTCTGGAGCCATGGACTCTCTCATCTGTTCAATGGGTATCATCTCTTTGAGATCTTGGGTTTTCCCCAAAGAAGCCCATTTCTCCATATACGTTTCTAACCGGGCGGAGAACTGGTGATATGTCTCACCTGACAGTAGCCTGGCATTCCTAAATTTCTTTCTATAAAACTCTCCGTTCTTTTCGTATCTTAATAATAGAGCCTGCTTCAACATGTCATATTTTTCCTCGTCATCCCTGCTCATTTCAGCAAAAACTTCATAAGCCGATCCCCTGAGACCCTGGGATAACTTTAGGCTCCACCTCTCTCTCTCTAACCCATACGTGGTAGCCAAAAGTTCAAACCTACCTAGAAAACTTTCTGTCATCGTCTTTCTCAACAAAATGGTCTAAATGAAAACCCATAGCTGAGTTAGAGGCCCACTGACTAGCAGTAGCATCAGAGGTAGAGGGGCTGTGACCATAGTCAGGAGCATGGCCCTGCAACTCCAGCTCTCTGAGTCGCAGCTCATGCTCCCTCTGTAATCTTTTATCTTCTGCTTCCCCTCTCGGCAGTCAATCTTTTTTCTTCTGCCTCCCTTTGCAGTCGTTTTTCTTCTGCCTCCAATTTTCTCTCCTCAAATTGGAGCTCTTTCTCAAATTTCAGCCTCTCTATCAGCCTCTAAGGCCCTAGCCTCCTTCTCAGCTTCAATTTGCATCCTTTTAATCTCCCTAGTCTCTTCTACCT
This sequence comes from Oreohelix idahoensis, assembly GCA_024509875.1. Lineage (NCBI taxonomy): Eukaryota > Metazoa > Mollusca > Gastropoda > Stylommatophora > Oreohelicidae > Oreohelix > Oreohelix idahoensis. Next base: position 1,017 of record JAMPIV010002331.1, read on the forward strand.
GCATTTTTCTTTCCTCAGCTAACCTATGTTCTTCCCTAGCGATAAATGTATCACATTCTGAGGTGACATAGTCAATCAAGACTTGACCCTCCATATTCATCTCCCTGGCAGTCTGTACAGCCGCAGATCTGAACTTAGCTAAATCAGCCATATTATCTAAATTAAGGTTAGAAATATACCAAGGTAACTTAATAACTCTAATATAACAACAACACTAAGCACTAACAGTTCATCCACTATTTCACAAGATACTTTTAATCTTATTTTATAAGATTCCCATACAATTTTAGGGGAAGTTTTACCAAGTGCAAAGTTAAAATCCCGGAACAGGACCCCAATATATGTGGTGGTTTTGATGTTATAAGATGTAATTCCTAATGTACTGAATGAGGTCAGCTGTGAAGGTTCCTGATTATAATAAATGTTGACAGTTAATTTATCAGAACACACCTTTCTGCTACCACCTTATGACCTCATTCAGACTTATTCTTGACTAATATGTATGTTAGCTACGTCTATATGTCTAGGGTTATGAGTGTATGATGTAGTGTAAGTACAAGTACTACAACCACATTTAATTACTAACACACACACACACATATATATATATATATATATATATATATATATATATATATATATATATATATATATATATATATATATATATGACTGAGTGAAGACTACAAACACGAACAAACTGACACTCTAGGAAATATATCTTATAGAAGTCTGTGTTAAAAGTTTGGTAAAATGGTTATTTACAATTTATTTGGCCTGATCAGAATTTTCTGCATCAGGTCCAACAACCAAAATTGATATTATGAATGTATTTATAACAATTTACATACTACCGTGGATCTTCTGTCCATTCAAATTATAATACGACAATCAAAATATATGTATCTATGTTCACTACGTTACTAACCCTGGTAATTAATATTATGGGTGGGGTACTGTCATCATGCCCTCTTTCTCTTTTAAACAATATCTTGAAATTTTATTTCAACCAATTTATTGGAAGTTCTTTATATGCAGAACTATAATGTTCTATAGTTATAGTATTTTAGTAGTGGATAAACTGAGTGCCGACATATATGGCACTTATCTAAATGATAGATGGTGCTATCATTTTCACAGGCTCTTTGGTATGACCACGCTGACAAGGTTCCTGGTGCAGTAACTAGACCTCAGGGTCCAAACAATAAGTTTCTTTAATATACTGCAACAACGCCACCAGGGTTCTGGTACCCACACTGTACCAGAACAAAACCTCTGAAACAACGTTATGATTCTTAAAAACACATCTATATTCTCTTTTACATGTAATAATTTGCATTAAAAAAAGGGTCAGATCTCTCTGACCACCTCATACCACTCTGAGATGACAATGCATTACCAGTGCCCCTATTCTGTTCCTAAAGGGCTACAACGCCTCTGACACTGCAAAATGATGATCTCCCATAAGATAACGTAGGTTAGCTTTCCAACTGGCAACTGTGGAAATCATTTTCAGTTAAAGCAATACACATTTATTTTACTGCTTTTACTGCTTGAACACAACCCACAGGTCCTGCATAACTCTGCTGGGGACTCTGTACTTAGTCGAAAGCCTTCCCAATCAAGCATTATCGCAGACACCAATTTTATTGTAATAACAAAATTAATAAATTCCTTCCTTACCACAATTCAAAGAAATATCACAAACGTACGTTGAATGGCTTTAGCATAAATAATAGTTTAAATTCAGCTTTGCCTTCTGTTCAGACTGCCAATGGGTAATAACACACTTGGTACTGCTGAGGACAACGCAGCTTGCTTCTAGCATATTTCTTTTTAACTGGCGCTGAGCTGTAAACGCTTTTTGCCAATATGCCTAGACCGGCCCAATCACAGCGAGGGTCTAGCATTTCAATTTTCAAAATTTGAAAAAGAAAAACACTACTTTACACTTCTAGGAGTTAGATTTTATCTTTTCTGCCCAACCAATACTCTCTGTCTACGCTCCAATCAGATTCGAATTACTCCTATGCCTCTTTTCAAACTATCGTTCCCAATAACGTTACAGTTAACTAGCAATGACACAGTCCGTTCGTCTACGCGTTTCCAGTCAAATAGTATTTTCTCATTTACTTGGCTAATAATTGGACTACCATTGATATTAAAACATATTTGTGCCCAGAATACACTAAGCTACATGAATATATAATTTTTATGACAATATTCATTTGCGTTTAGATTTTCAGTTTTGTCACTGACAGTCGTTAATTATAACTTTTTACATAAGTCTACCATCTTTTCCCCCTCCTTCTGTCTCACTTTCTAATTTTTTCAAAAAAACCAACTTGTTTTTGTGACGTCACAACTACACTACGCGTCGAGAATTTAAACTGTCTGGGTGTGTATATCAGTTAGCTTAGCCACAATGTGTATATACTAGTTAGTCTCGCGTGCAGAACGAAGCGGGTTTTGGCAAGGCGATGGTAGCATTTTGTGTAAATGTATTACAGTCGTCTCGTTTGCTACTTAGAAAAAGTCCAAAAGACTACCAAATTTTGCGTTACTGTTGACAGATTACGTTATTTCAGACAGCAGTTTGGCGTTACATTTTTAACAAATCGTTAATTATAAGGCTAGGCTGCATTGTGTATGCAGTAGATCTGGCCAAGTAGTACGTTTAAAAGGCGTGTTAGATTTTTACCGGGGAATCGTTCTATAGGCTTAACACTGCACAAAAGGCAGCGTTGCTGGCGTGTGAGAACATCACCGTCAGACACAATAGGGCGGATATATTTATTATCATTTTATGACTAAAATCTTACTGAAGTGAGCGATTATTCTCGCAGATTTTGCTACATTCACAGAACATGCCTACTTGCACACAGAACATGCCTAGTTTCACAGAACATGCCTAGTTTCACAGAACATTCCTAGTTTCACAGAACATGCCTAGTTTCACAGAACATGCCTAGTTTCACAGAACATGCCTAGTTTCACAGAACATTCGTAGTTTCACAGAACATTCCTATTTTCACAGAACATTCCTAGTTTCACAGAACATGCCTAGTTTCACAGAACACCTCCCAACACACCATCAAGTCAAGAGAAGCCATCGCCAAACAACAAGAAACGCTACAGACCACTCACTAACACAACACGGGGAGATTCACACAACCTTCTCAACATTAAAATTTAGTACAGAAACCCGCACCATTAGAGGAGATACTCTATCCCATTAATCTTTGTTCGCAACACTCTCATACGCCAATCCTTCTAGTTTGACGTTTAATTTCGGATTCCGACAGTTGATTCATCAACCGAAGCGCTGTGATTTCACTGATGATTGTTAATTGTTCTTAATTGCAGCATGTTGATTGGCAATACGCCAGATCAAATAAGCGATACGGATATTATACATTGAGAGCCTAACAGTTTTCCATCAGATGTTTCTTTTTCCAGTCATTCTCTCTCTCTCTCTCTCTCTCTCTCTCTCTCTCTCTCTCTCTCTCTCTCTCTCTCTCTCTCTCTCTCCCTCTTTCTCTCTCTCTCTCTCTCATCTCACTCTCTCTCCTCTCTTTCTCTCTCTCTACTTCTACTTTCCTTCAGTATTGTTTTTCCTTTATCCATCTGCCGAATGTATGGATGACAAGAGCACGATGTCCGTAACTCCAGCCAGGATTCCGATTTAATCAATTATTCATGTTTAATTTAATGGGTGGAGCTGGGGCAGAATTATATATTTTTTTTAAAATATGTGCAGGATTTTTATACAAATCTTCTTCTTCTTCTTCTTCAAGTACCATGCCTGGTAGCGTAGGAGATCATGTCCCTCCACAACTTCCTGTCTCCAGTACAGTTTATCAATTCTGCTGTTCATCTTTCCATTCCACGATCTTAAACTGTCCAGTATTTGCTGTTTTTGTCTTCCCCTATATCTTTTTCCTTCAATCTTACCTGTTGTTACGATATATTTCAGCTTTCATCTTCTCATAACATGCCCCAAAAAAATGGATTGCTTCTTTCTAACTTGTGAAATAAGTTTTCTTTGATTGGCCTCCCTCAGGACATCCTGATTTCTCTTTTTGGCTGTCCATAGTATTTGTAACTTTCTTCTGAAGACAAAAAAAAAACATCTCTGTTGCCTCTAGTGCCTTCCCTACTTGTTCACTAATTGTCCATAATTCACTCCCATTTATACAAATATACAGGGTTAATTTACGACCCTTATATACCCTCCGTAACGATCTAATCGCGTAAGAAGATGTGGGAATCCAGATGTATTAAATATTGACTCGTAGCAATCTAGAGGCACATACAAGTGATGTCACATCGAATGATGGAAGAACACCGTTTAATCCAATCCCTTCTTTATTAAACACAACAAGACAGCAAAGACACGACTTGAGTGGACATTATCAAAACTTTCTAACAGCACTACCAGACCCTACAACAGGCTACCATAGAGGCTAGGTTAAACTTCACCGCAATAGTTTATATCTGAACGAACTTCATAACTGTGTGCTTAGACATGGATTCGACTTAAGAAAAACCTACCTGATAAAATAGCTGAATAGAAAAATGTATCCTCCAGAAGGAAAACCTTCTAGGAAACATCTGCTGATAGAATAACTGCCAGAGACAAAATGGCTTACGGGTCTGTCTCCCCGGATATCTGAACCGCTCTCTACAAGCAGACTTTTCAAACAGACAGACTTTGAATATGAACTGTAGTCCCTGACCACCTGACCACATCACGTGATCTCGGGTTTACGAGAATTGAACAGCCCATGACTATAGCTCTGAGCTGTCAATAACCCCCACGTCTGTTATGCGGGATAGCGAAGTACACGTCAGTTATGGTTGTTATAAAACCTACCCTGACACAATGTAAACTAACATATGATGTATACAGTGTTAAAAAACTCTTTTCCTCACCACAAATTAGCAACTATTATTATGTTTATTACTGAAAATTTATTCAGGGCTGAGTACAGAAAACTCTGATATTTGCAAGTTTCGCCTTTTTTTTCAGCTAGACAACTGCCGTCTCATTACGTGCTAAATGAAAAATAGTGCAATTGTTTCCCTTGGTTCAATTCCGTTCTTTTAACAAAGATGTAACATTCTGGGATGATTTGTTTCCTAAAGATAGCCATTACTTTTGTAAACTCTACACTTTTATGGGCTTATGCAGACAATCACTTTGTGGTGCAGGAGTTTCCTTTCGTTATCTACAACTCACTATTTCTGTTTCGACTAGTTTTATTGGTTGTCTCTAATCATTAAAATGGATTCGTTTTATTGCCAAGATGATATTTAACAATCAGTAAAAAATTCGTATTAATGAGACGATATATATATATACTGAAGCACATTAAAAACGCACCACTATTATATATACTGATGCCGAGAAGCTGGCAAAAAAAAGTGTGGGAATGGATTTTCCCCGTGTTTGCCATGCGGTAGAGAGCGAATGGCTGCTGGAATGGAAAGTGCAAGATTCAACCCATGGGTGTGTGTACAGACTACATGAAAACGATGAAAGTTACACGTGCAACACGATTCTCAACAGCTATGACCCTGAAAATGTGTACGCGTTTTGGCAGTATACTCGGTATAAAAAGGCCGTTGAGACAAAACACCCAGTACATGTGCTTGAAATGCCACGACTATCTGAATACGACCGCCAACGAGCCATTGATATGTTGGAGACCGGAATGAGCTCGCGGGCCATTGCCAGAAGAATGAATTGCCACCACAGCACTATTGTACGTCTCAATGAACGTTACGGAACCACTGGCAGTGCCCGATAGACTTCGGAGTGGCCAACCACGAGTTACTACCCCTGCGCAAGATCGTCATATTGTGCTGAGTCACCTAAGGAATTGACTCTCCCGGCAAGTCAAACAGCAAGAGCAATAGTGGGTAGACATGGGCAAGTCTCTCGAATGACAGTCATACGACGACTCAGAGATACAGGCCTTACTGCAAGACTACCTTATGTTGGGCCAAACTTGACTCACAGACATCGTTAGCAGCGCCTGCAATGGGCAGAGCAACATATCAGATGGACTAGACTGCAGTTGAATGCTGTCCTATTCACAGACGAGAACAGATTCAACATATCCTTTGCAGATGGACGTATGCGGATTTAGCGACGGTGTGAAGAGCGCTTTGCAGATTGCTGTGTCAACCGATTTCGAGGTGGCAGTATTCACATTTGGGGAGGATTCAGTTTTCACCATCGCTTGACTCTTCACGTCTTCCGTGGAAATGTTAATGTTGTGACATATCGAGATGAGGTTCTGGATGCACTGGTTGCTCCTGCGTTCACAATTTATCCAGACTTGCAGCTTCTCCAGCAGGATAACGCACGTGCATTTTTTTTGTATTTTTTGGTTTTCTCCCTTGCCTGCACAGAATGCAATGAATTTCATAACAATCAAATGTACAAATTAATGACCAGCATGGATTCATAGGAAAATGAATAAAGATTCCAAATATCTAAACTTGTACACACTTATATTTACATTTCACACTCTGTTCCTGGATTATACAGGTGGTGCGTTTTTAATGTGCTTCAGTATATATATATATATATATATATATATATATATATATATATATATATATATATATATATATATATATATATATATATATATATATATATATATATATATATATATATATATATAAACAATTTAAGTTGTGCTCCTTATCGAGCATAGAAGCATTGAATCTAGTCCCCTTGCAGAAACCATTTACATGCTATTTTAGCGGTGGTATCTGTAGCAACCTATTGTGCACAATATTTACTATATATATATTAACCAATGTAAAAGCCTGTCATAAGACGGGAATTAAATTCAAAAGCACCAATACCTAACGGCAATTTTACTTATTCAAAAGCATTAAACAAAACCATTGTACATCACCACAGTACACGAACTACGTAGCAGGAGCTAGGATCCCAATGTGTGTATACGGGATCACTCATTCTATAAATACATTTTTTCGCACACCGTCATTTGTGCATTTTTCTTTGGTAAGTGTTACTATTTTCTGGAGAGTACATATAAGGGAAACAATACAATGAATGTCTAACTGTCAACCAAAGTTGCATCCCTTAGCGTTACGCACTGACAGAAAAAGCTGGGATTTTATATATAGGAATATATTGTGGTGGTCTGTGAGGATATAAAGAAAGGAAATGAATACTACGTCATCAGACATGTCGTAAATGGCGACTTATAAGAGCTTGTGTATGAGGCTGGCAACGTCATCATGTCCAATATTGTGCTACAGAAACAACCAATGGAAGAGCACATGCATGCGTTGGTGCTGGCGTCTTGCAGGATGACCGGTTTTACTGGTAGTTCCATGCTCCGGATGGGGCCAAACGGGAACTAAAGAGTTTCTATAAATATGTTTGTGTGTTTTGTGTGAGATTGTGATATGGACGATGTGAACCTAATTACATACTTCTTACATTGTCTGGCTTTAAGTACCCGGCGTTGCTCGGTTTTCTAACTCAAGGATATAGAAAATGTAGCATCACAATGCTAGTCTCGTCTATTTCCTGGCGAAACATATATCAGCATATAATCAGAATTAATCACATTGACAAACACGGGGCAAGCATGCAATACAACAGGTACAAATATTCTTTAAAAAAGACACATTTAATATGTAACATTAAGTTTTCTTCATAATAAGCATTGTTATTCATGCATATATTGTAAATGCCATGACACTCATTCTTTGAATTATGTAAGTAATATTTATTATTAGTTACATAATTTTTGTTGTTGTTGTTTTTTTTTAAACACCACATGCTTCTTAATCGTGAAATTCACATAATTATACAACTTCATCCACACGAGAAAAACAATAGAAATCAAAGGTTTATAAAAATGTATTTACAAACACATCTAATGTCTGTATGGTGTGTAGTGGCGAATTTAGAGGGGAAGCTGTAACTCCATCTTCATTGCACACAACTTCATCATTGCTCTGATCTCTTCCCTTAGATCACACAACAAGTATCTCAGCACAGTGCATGAACTCCTTAGCACCGGCGAGGATCATAATGTGTGTATACAGGAATCAAAATTCTATATATATTTTTGTTTTGGGTAGGTTTCCTAATTTTTTAATTTTCCAGGGCCGCGGCCATATGGCCTACTCTGTACGATTTCCAACTGCCGAGGGAGTTTTTTACTTGCGCAACTTGCACACAAGACCTCCTATTTTTTCACCCTTATCCAGAGGACTAGGCATCCGATATTATTACCCAATAGATCGGGGGGAGGGGAGTATGACATCATTATGAACCACTGGTTCTAATACAAATGTACATTAATTATATTCCCTGCACTGGAAGCGAACCGGGTTCATTTAGAATTAGAGGCGGACGCCATACCTCTTAGCAAAGTATATGCGGTTAAGTACAAACAAGTATCTCCAATTTATATATTCATATATGACGACTTCGGACGTAGATGACTGCCTAGTTTTGTCGTTATAAATTTCTGCATTTTTTTTAGTCACCATTCAAGTACAGACCAGCCATATAGTGTAGCAGAACTGCAAGGAAGTCGAGAAAAAAACTAACTAAAAGGTGGAGAAGCAGCCGACATATAAATGCGTGCTGAAATCGGACGCACTAAGAAGCACGACGCGTAACTTAGTGCAACGCAAACCGCCTTATGATGACTTATGCTAATATTACTCGACGATGTGGTGTTTGACCGAAGCAGACCCGCTAGGTGGGAAGACTGAAAGACCCCTTGCCGCTCGACAGAGACCACCCATAGATACTGCACTTCATCTATATCAGAAGTACACGGTTGGTCCAACAGATCTCTGCTCCTGCGGATTAAGCCCAATGATAGCCGAACGTCTTCTCCAGTCCTGCCAAACTTACAGCAGTGAACAAAGTGGCATATGGCAACAACCCACTTTTCTCAACGAAAAACTTTTTGCAGGTGACAGGAACCTTGAGCTGACTACTGCCTTTATTAGAGTCATTAATGAAGAAGTCTAAGGGCGCACGAAGACGAGGAAGAAGAAGATATTCATATATTTAACCAGAGAAGCGCCATTGAACATCATAGATTTTTCACGTCATTGATTTACTTCTGAGGAAATATGGAATAAATGAAACTACCACAGGATAATTTGTGCCGTGATCCGGGCATGCAGCTGAAATGGCGCAACATAAATATTGCATGCCCATGTATTGATGAGTTACTTGCTAGTATCGTTCTAATTGATGTATTATTGAAATGCGAACCTGGATGCATTGTAACTGTTATGTGAAGGAAATCACAATACTGTATCATCGTCATCATCATTAAGATGAGTGAGTTGAGGCATTGGCTATCTCGCCTTTTGCACAGATGAATATCTGTGACGTTCTCTTCAGTTCTGGTATAGACGTCAGCCATCTTAATAGCGTTAGTTCTTTTTGGTTTACATAATGTAAGACATGATGAGTGCCAGCAGTGTTGTGAAACTGAGGTAGGGTAAATAGTAATGTTTACAAAAGGACGAAGGCACCGGATTATTTTCATATAGAACCCTAAGATTTATTTATTCATTTACAGAAGAACGTCGATAATCCAAACATCAGTTATCCCAACCGTCACTTATTCGAACCACCGCCACGAGCTGATGTTAATGAAAGGGATTCTAATGACGAATGAGAAAAGGAAACAGAAAGCAGGTCCACTCACGTTGAGGCTTTCACTACCTTAGAAACTTCAATGGCATGGTGTGAGCGACAGTCGGAATACAATTTAATCAAGATTACTTGTATTAAAGAGTAAGAGAGACCTCGCTGCGATAAGAAGACTGTAAGAAAACAAAATTCAAGATTACATACATATTTCACAAAATAACTTTTCCCAAGGTTCATTATAGTTTTAACTCTCTGCAATTATTTGTGTTTGTTTATTTCTGCTTATGTTAAAAATAAACGTGTGATTTCTAGATAAAAGCAAGTAAAACGATTTGGTAAGTTCAAAATAATATCAATCAATACCCCTTAGCTCCCCGAGGAGCATAGGCCTTCAAGAAACACATGCAAAGTCTTCCTGTCCTGTACGTTCGTTCGTTCGTTCTCTTTCCCTGTGGATTACAGAACAAGGACTGCCTTGTAATGCTATCAACAGGTATCCTCAGTGTGTGACCTATCCATCGCCAGCGTCTTCTTCTCAACTCCTGTTCCACTGTCACCTGTCTGGTTCTTGTCATCAATTCCACATTTGTGACTTTGTCATACCATTTCAGTCCTTCTATTCTACGCAAGCACCCGTTTATAAAAGTCTGTAGCGTTTTAGTTGTTGTTTTTGTTGCTCTCCATGTCTCAGAGCCATACAATAGGACTGATTTGAAATTTGAGTTGAAGATTCTTATTGTCGTGTTGGACTTAATTTCTCTTGTTCTCCATATGTTTCCCAATGCAATGAAAGCTCCTCAATTCCATTTAATTATTCCTCCATAATTTGTGCACTCTTGTAAATTTCCCTTCTTAGGCAACTTGACCAGATAACTTTCCTTCCATTCTGCTGGTATTTCCTCTCTCTCCCAGACTTTGCCAAGTAGTTTGTATAATATCTCTGTAGAGGTATCAATATCTGTTTTGATGGCCTCTGTTGGAATTCCATCTGGACCAGCTGCTTTTCCTTCTTTCAGAAGCTTTATGGCTTTCTTTATTTCGTTTCTACTTGGTCGTTCACAGCTGATTAGTAGCTCTTCTGCAGGAAGTTCAAAATAATATAATATGCGTTAATGATTGAGAACTTTGTGGTTGTTATTTACAAACCATTTCCTAAATCAGTTATTGTTATAATAATAATTCATATTTGAAATTAAAAGGTCAAGGTAGTCCCGTAGCAGATGCTGCCGTATGTGAGTGAGGTGGGGGTGACCCATTCGCTTCCTCGTTGCCTTTTCCTTTCTTAACTGAAAATCAGGTACCCATTTACAGCTGGGTAGACCGGAGCGTGTCGGTCCCGAAACTGGCACTCTAGCCGTGATAGACCAGCGCTCTGAACACTCTGTCAATAGGGCGCTCATATTTCAAAATACAGGATTAATAACCTTGGGTACAATAATTTAACTGTAGGCCTAATTCTCTCTATCGTATAAATTGGGTCATATCACGTGTGTTTGATTATCCGAACTATTTCAGTAACCAAATAACCTTGGTGCCAACTAGCTCGGATAACCGACGATCTACTGTATTAGTGTACAGTTCTCTAAGTAACTACAACATACTCTTTCATAAGAGTTTGTTGTAGTAAGGAGAACATGTGTTCAACAAACATTTTCAAGTTTTTATATCCCCTGCCATCAGCTCAAGGTCGTTCAATTTCTTCTCGTCATTTTCATTTCTGGCCGCATTTCTTTCCTCCGTTTGTTCATCAGTAGTCCTCTATTTCTTTTACCCGTGTGATTCCAGAACAAGGACTGCATTGTAATGTTATCAACAGGTCTCATCAATTTGTTGTCCTATCTTTTGCCAGTTTCGTCTTCTCATCTCGTGTTCCACTGACGCTTGTTTGGTTCTTGTCATCAGTTCCACATTGTTGATCTTGTCATCAGTTCCACATTGTTGATCTTGTCATCAGTTCCACATTGTTGATCTTGTCATCAGTTCCACATTGTTGATCTTGTCATCAGTTCCACATTGTTACACCATTACAATCCTTCTAAGACGGATCCTTTATCTTCTTCTTCAAGTACCATGCCTACTGGCGCAGGAGATCATGTCTTTCCACAACTTCCTGTTTCCAGTACAATTTATCAATTCTGCTGTTGACTACTTTCCATGCCACGATGTCAAACTGTCCAGTGTTTGTTCTCTTTTTCTTCCTCTATCTCTTTACCCTCCAGTCTTACTTGTTGTTACAATATGAGCCAGCTTTTCTGTTCTCATAACATGCCCAACTAAATGGCGTGCTTCTTTCTAACTTGTGAAATAAGTTTCCTTTGCTCATTTGCTTCTTTAAGAACATCGTCATTACTCTTTTTGTCTGTCCTTTGGTATTTAAGAAAGTCCTTAAAACCAAACCAAACCAAAATAAACCTAGAATTGAAAACCAAACCTAGACTCCCCGTAGATACTGTGAATTTTGGCCACTGTTGGACCATCACTTCAGAGTAAGGGCAGAAATCCCGTGACAGTACGAATTTCCAAACATAGTAAGACCGTCTGAGTCTGTGATGCATTTCCGCAGCTTTTTTGCGATCAATCAAGCACAGTATCGCACTGAGTCCCAGACAAGTTATTGGTGTCAATGTGTTTATCTCCTTCACATCAATTGTCTGCGTGAAACGTATATTTGAGACTGATGGCAAAGAGTTGGTAAAAATATACTATTTATCAGCTGCCGTTTAGTTTCCATACTGATATTATGATGTTTGAGTAATGGTGACAGTTGGTAAGTCACTGCACTAGCTTTTTTACATCTTGTTTCAATTTATGTGCCACGTCGTCCATTTTATGAAGAAGACAAAAAATACTTCCCAGGTATTTGAACTCAGGAAACTGTTTAAGTTTGGTGTAGTTGACATGCATGTTAACGGGGTGTTGTGATCTTCTCATCTTGGTAGTTTCTGTCTTTGATGAGTTGTTCTTAATGCTGTATTTTCTACTAGCTGAATTACGTGCCTCTGTATGATTTTGTAATTGCTATATAAAAAAAAAAACCTAAATAGCCTGCCACTAGCTAAGCCTTGAAGCGCCTGAATCTCGTCGCACAGTTACTGCGTTGTGGAATCGAATCCTAGCAGCGTCCATCTCAAGTTTACTTAGCTGAGTTCAGGAAGACAAAGACAGCGAGGCAGGGAACAGGTCAACCCATCTCATAAAGATGGTCCTAGTGTAGTGAAGTCTCTAACAAGTCAATTTCCTACTGCAGTTTTTGCTTTGGGACTACCCCTTAAAATACGCGCGTTTTCGAGGGGGGTGGGGGGAGGGGTAGTCAAGTCTTATAAACCCATCCCCTTCTCTCGATATGCGGTTTTGTTACAATATATTCTAAATAATCCTGAGAAATATTGTTTACAAAGAGAATAAACGTCCTCCAAGAAGGCAATGACATAAAGTATTCAAAATCGGCGCACAGAGAAACATATGTGCTACAAACCACATAATACCTACGCTGGATGCGCGTGGGACTGAAGCTCTGTAGCCCTCTCTATAAATCCATCACTGCTCATTATCATCAATTCCCTGTAGGTTCCGACGTATCAATAAACATGGCTATACTGAGTAAACAACGATCACGGAGAATTGCACCTTATTTCAATACCACACACGTCACTGGGCTGTCTTGCTAGAGTGCTATTGATGTTTGAGCCGTAGAGAACGACCCACCAATATCCTTTAATATGCGAGCAAGTAAACCGCCAAAACATGAAAAAGGGGGAAATAATCATGTTGCTCTTTCTTCTGTATGTCCTGATGACGGCTGGAAATACGTGGTAATGTCCATTCCTTTCCCTTCCTTTCCGCTTCATTAGATCTTTCTAGTTAAACCTATCTTGGCTTTTGATCAATTGTCAATGTACCACGAAATAAATGGGAAAGGCGTGAGTGAGTTTAAATGGTGTTCGTGTTAGATTTCACGAGGCAAAGCGCCCCTTTTCGGTATTTACCTGAAAAGCTGACGGGCTGCTTTGTTTATTCGGTAAAGGACGTGTCACATAGACAATTAGTAATATGGAGATATTTTCTATACAACATATGGATATTGAGAAAACTTGTTGATAGCATCAAAGATAGTCCATGTTTTGAAGTCACCATGTTAAAAGAGGAAGATCAAATAACACGCAGAGAAGATAACTGGAGAAGACATTACAAGGACAAAGATGACATGGAAAGACCTTGAACCGATGACACGGTACAGCAAGACTTGGCCTCAGCTTGCCGAAAGCCTAGTCTCCTTGGGAGTTCATTGACGAGGGGGATATTTGACTCACTCATTACCCTTTAACCCCTCAAGAAGGATAAGACTTTAAGAAGCTTGTGCCAAGTCTTCACGTACTCTTAAAGTCTATCTGCTCAAGGTCTGACCATGTCTTCATCTTTAGGTCATTTTTGTCACCAGGTCTCTGTTATAAATTTTTTTTTGTCTATTTCTTCCTCTTACACTAATGATTCTAGATCGTGAACTCCCAATGTGGTGTAATCAATCTATACTACTCGTCAAAAGTCAAGGGCCACCCTATTATTTTCAATAAACTTTTATATAAGTGCATAGAATGATTAAAAGAAGGAAGTTTTTAGTAAAAATGGGTGCAATATCTTTCTCTGACAGTCCTCTGTGCATGTTAAGCATAAAAACAACTCACCGACAACCATGGTGATCATGTGCAATTTGGTTTGCTGACCATAAATTCACATTTTTAATCTGTTTTTTCAAACTTCCGTACGACCAAACAGGTGAAGTAATCGTGCTGATTGACATTCCACGTGCAATGGCGACTTTTCGTGAACAGAGTTCACTCTTAATTTGTTTTACAATCGGCAGACTTAGGGTAGTTTCATCACTTGCAAAAACCATGCCACCGAGAAGAAGTCTTGACACCTTACAAAGAATGAGGGCTATAGCGTGGGTTGAAAGTGGTTTATCTGTCCGTGAGGTTGCTAGACGGCTTGCAGTGTCACACTCTACTATCCAAAGAATTTTGGAGAGATTTCAGGCCACAGGAAGTGTGGAGGATCGCCACCGGCCAGGTCGCCCTAGATGCACCAATAGACATGATGACCGGTACCTCTTGTTGTCAGCCCTGCGCCATCGAACAGTGACTTGTTCCACTCTAAGATGTCAGCTGAGACAAACTGTAAACGTTAGTGTCAGTCAAAACACCATTCGCAGACGTTTACATGAATTTGGACTGGCTGCTCGACGTCCTGCAGTCAGAATCCCTCTTACTCCTGCTCATCGCAGAGCCCGTGTTGCTTGGTGTCGCGAGCACATCCGATGGACAAGGCAACAATGGAGTCAAGTTCTCTTCACTAATGAATCTCGCTTCACTGTGTCATTCAATGATGGCAGGATTCGAGTTTGGAGACGACCAGGAGAGCGATTTACTGATGACACAATTCGAGAGGTGGATCGTTATGGTAGGGGATCTGTCATTGTCTAGGGAGGCTTCTACAGACACGGCAGGACCCCACTCTACATCATCCAAGGCAACTTGACCGGCCCAAGATACCAGAACGAAATCTTGAGACCAATTGTTCAGCCTGCTCTGGAGGCCATAGGTGGTAATGCCATCCTCCAAGATCATAACACTCGACTCCATCGAGCTCGTGTGGTGAATGAGTTTATTCAGAACATGGGATCATCAGGATGGCGTGGCCAGCTCATTCACCTGACCTTTCTCCGATTGAGCACCTCTGGGATGTCCTTGGTCGAAGATTGTCAACAAATCACCCCCTGCCAATGGATGTTGCACAGCTGACTGCATTTCTGCTTCAGGAATGGCAAGCTGTTCTTCAGGATACTCTTCGGACCCTTGTGGACTCGATGCGTCTACGCTGTCTTGAATGCCTTGCTGCAAACGGTGGTCATACCCGATTTTGAAATGTCTATTTGTCCAATATCTATTGTGTGACTTTTGAAAAGGTGGGTGACACACTTCACAGCTTCATTGCGTTTGAATGTGGGTTTCCATTTCTTTACGTGACATGTCAATTTGGTATTCAATAAATTCCGTTTTGACTGATACCAATTACGTTTATATCAGATTTTTTTTATGGTTTCAACCAAGGTTTTTCTAAGTGGCCCTTGACTTTTGACGAGTAGTATATTTCAAGCGTCCACCTATCATTTCTTGGTCCGCTGGCACGTGTCTGGTTCATGCCATCAGTTCCACATCGGTGAGCTTGTCATACCATTTCAATCCTTCTATTCTTTCATCATCATCAGGTGCCATCTTCACATCGAAGGTGGGGTGCAATGGATCTCCAACGCCTTCTGTCTCTTGTCTTTATAGTGCACTCTAAAGACTCTTTCTTGTCCATCTCTTGATATTATCTTCCTACTTATAGCGCAGTCTTCCTCTTGCACGTTTGGCTTAAATTGGTCTTCAGTAAAGTGTTATGTCTTTTTATATGGCCAAACTATTTTAGCTGTCTATTTTTGATCTCCTTCATTAATTATCTTGTCATTCCTAGGTTTTCTAGAATCTTCATTTGTTTTCTTCTCTTTTTTATGTGACGTGCCCCATTCTTCTATAAATCCGCATCTCAAGGACTCTCTATTCTATATTGTAGCAAAACGGGCAAGACATTCTGCAATTGTCACATTAACCAATGATAAATTAAGAATCGTATATCAGTAATTCTGCTATAACTTTATGATTAATTCTTCGAACGAGATCATTCGTGTGGGGAATTAAACAGCAACTACATATATATATGGAAAATCATTATCTTTGATCGTTTACGAGGAAATTAGGATTTTGTCTGAAAATTAGCATAATAGTCTCGAAATTCCACAAAAGTTACAAGCGGAAAAGTGTACTAAAGAGCGGACCTCCGAGAAGGAAAATGACAGATCTAGGTTGGGTAAATAAGCTCGCTCAGATTCCATTCTGCCGATAAAAGCATAACCGACCTGCTTGTGAGAAGACTTGCATAAATAATAACCTTAGATTCGTAATACTGTATCTGATGGGATGTTAACTTGTATTACTAGTTGAGTTGCAAGTATTTTGGTGTTATGTAAATTGCTGTAATATTTAAATATTAATGTTATCATTGACTTTGAATTACGTGCTGATATCTTAATCATGGTGCTTGCTAACATAACTTTGTGTGTTGCTTGTTTATTTATTTATTGTTTACAGGCCTCGGGTTTCCCCTATTTATTTGTTTATAAGTGATAACTGAAATCGTGGTTCCAAATGATTATAACCTGAACAAACCTGAGCAGCACTGACGTAACTATAAGTCCTTGTCAGGACTGCTCAACACTCGCTATAAGAGCTTACTGTCCTTTTCGGGGCTTGGCTTTTAAATCCTGGGTGCCAAAAGTGTTCGTCTTCTCCTTCTTCTTTCACTGCTTCTTCGCTTCATTCGTTTCTTCGCTCAATTTACTATTACGTTGATGTAATATCATCAAAGGGAAATCAATTTTGGCCTACTTTAGGAAAAAGGGAAATAATCAAGACAGAATTTTTTTAAAATTGTAAATGATGTCTGGAGGCTGCTAGTGTATTTTATTGATCGTATGACGTACTTATTTGACTGACATTAGCACGGCCTCATGGACTATGTTGTTTAAATGAGAATTTTGATCAATAGTGACCCGTAATCATCGGAAGATCGTCTTTGGTGGTAGGAAATAGATACTATAATCCGTGCATATGTTCCTGGTTCCTTCTTTCTGGTTTCTTTCTTTCCGAGAGTCACAACAAAAGCTTCTGAGCTGAGGTATAACAGGCTGCTGTATGGGTCATTAAAGGACCACATCTTCAATTCGCAGAATAGAAGCATTGGACTACCTGTCCAGAGAAATTAAGATCTTGGAAATCAACACCTGATTAATGACGTGAAGTGTCTGTAGTAGATGAACCTGAACTACATACGTTGTAGTTACCTTGAAGAAGCAAAATATAGAATTCACCAATGGCCATGCATGATGACAAAGACAGTAACAATCATTACTTTTCAGCCAATGATTTTGTAAATACATGTCTGCAATCCTTACCAAACTTCTATTTTAAATTAATAAATATACAGAAGTATTTTATAAATCGCAGTTGATTGATTTTGTTAACATTCAGTTTCTGTTAGAAATTTTGTTCTTGTGTGGAAATTAAGAAAGTTAATTAATATTTTTAATTGGTAGGGGAAATTAACGAGCTATATTCCACATCAACTATTGATAGAGACAATACTGGAGCATAGGATAGGTCTAGCGAGAAGGTGACGTACTTCACAGCTCTATTCTACAGCTACCAACTAGACTGTGCAGTTAACACCTGACTGGTCCTGTACCATCCCAACATCTTGTTCACCAGTTCTCTTCTCCAGCTCTACCAGGAACTACATATATTATTTTCTATCTAACATCTTTGTCGACACATATACAAACACTCATTTATGAAAGTCTGTAACGTCTTGGTAGTTGTTTTTATTGCTGTATGTGTTTCAGAGTCACATAATGGGCTGGCCTGATGTTTGAGTTGAAGATTCCTTTTTTCTATATTACGAATAAAAGCAAGATAATGTATCGTCTACGGTACACAACAGAACAAATACAGAGAAAAGTAAAGAAGGATGACATGGCAAACAATATATATATATATAGTTTTCTCACCGGGAGAGTGTACACAATATCAAAATAACACTTTAATTTTAAAAATGCTTTCTAATTTTACTTCGTTGAAAACAACCAGGTCTCTACAAACACATAAAGCAAAAACTATGCCATATTCCAAGCGTTGGACAAACGAGATAAGACGTTGGAAAACAGGGCAATGGTAGGACGTATTGATTCTACTTACATTGGTAAAAGTAAACAATTATAGCACTAAAACATAAGACAGCAAATAAAGGATTAACAATATATGTGTTACCGTCATAGTGGAACATTATAATAAGTGACGTGGGAGGAACGTGACACCGTGTTTTCTGAAAACGTCTAGTGTTATCATTGTAATGCCGTCTTATAAATCTGCCGTACAGATCCAGTTAACTCTTATTCAACATACTTTTTGTAATTAATAACGGGGTGATATTGTAGATATGGTGAATTAAAAGCAAATAAAATACTATAACAATTGGTATGAACTCAGTTGTACAATTTAACGCTGCACTCAAAGCACTGAGCGTTTCAAACCCTACCATCCCCTAACCCCTGCCATAAGTTGGATTCTTCCAGCTGTTACGTAGAGAATTATGGGCTTGCAGTTTTGAATTGTATATTTTCTTCATTAAGTACCATGCCTGATGGCGTGGGCAATCATGATTCTCCACAACTTCTTGTCTCGAGTACTATTGATCAGTTCTGTTGTTGACTTCTTTCCATGTCAGGATGTCAAATTGCCTGGCTCGTGTCATCAGTTCCACATTAGTGGTCCTATGATACCATTACATCCTTCTATTTTACTCAAGCATCCGTTTATGAAAGTCTGTCGCTTCTCGGTTTTGGTTTTATTTGTTCTACATGTTTCAGAGCCATACACTAGGACATATGTGACAATTGAATTAAGGATTTTTATTCTTGCGTTGAAGTTGATTTAATTTGATCTCCATATATTTCTCAACATAGTGAGTATAGCCTTTAGTAAACTTACGTTGATGTCAATGTCTGTCCCTCCAATAGTTATTCCTTACTTAGTCGTTCCCCTTCTACCGTGAGGTGTAGAGGTTTGGAAGAGAGAGCGCCAGACTATCCTTTCGGCTGTCTTCCTCCTGGCCTGGTTCCATTCTAGTCCTCGGGCCTTCAAAGATTGTCTAATGTTGTCCTCCCAGCGGACTCTGGGTCGTCCTGGGGGTCTGGATCCCTGGCACTTTGTTTCCCATGCTTGTCGTGGTAGCCGATCTTCTCCCATTCTTCAGACATGGCCAAACCATCTAAGTTCGGACTGTTCTACTTGGGTCTGCAGGGGGTGGGATTTTAGGACTTGACGTATCGTCTGGTTGCAGACCGTGTCTCTTCTTGTTACTTCAACCACCTTCTTCAGATACCTCATTTCTGAGGTTTGGATCTGGCTTTTGTGGGTTGTAGTTATTGCCCATGACTCGCATCCATATGTCAAGACTGGGAGCGGTATACAGCCATCTTCGTTTTCTTACAAACTTCTCTCTTGCTGAGGAATCCTCCATTTATGGTCTGAAAAAGTCTCCCAGCTGCTGCCAATACTTGTTGCCAATGTAATTGTTATGGTTTTTTCCAGTTAAATCTTGCTATCGTATCCTTTATTTATGCCAATTATCTTTGTTTTCGCCCAGGGTATTTTCAGATCCACTTGTGATCTCTCATCCCACTATGCCCATAATACTACCAAGATTTATGGATAATTATACACCTTATGAAAGTGTGAGACTGGTAACAGTGCATAAAACAGAATGGAAAATAAAAACACCAAATACACAAAAATTGCAAACATGGAACGATGCTAAGGCCACACTTTAGGAAAAGGTAACAATTATTATCCACTCTGTAAGAAATGAGTACCTCTTTGGAACACTCGTTTCAGTTCTTTACGAAATGACTGGTTCATGAACGCATAAATCACTGGGTTGGCCACGTTGTAGACAAAATGCATGTAGAATATTATTATCTCATAGGCAATCAGTTCCGTTGCCATCAGCCAAGCGGGCAGAAAACTGACGATAAAAACTAAAGTGACAACAAACAGCATAATAGCTGTGCGAATATTAGCTAGGAAGTTAAAGTCTCTTCGCTCTCTGTTGGTTTTCTTCTCGGCGGATGCACTGAGCATGAAGTTGTCCCCGCCGTTTTCATGAGCACAGTTGTTTTTTACAGTTTCCGAAGTGGTCTTGCTGGAAGCTGACGTTGCTGTGTTTTGTCTAGCGTTCTCTGTAAAATCTCCGCTTTCTTTGCTGTCTGAGTGTGAAGCATCGAACGACATGCTTTGAGGAGCTAATTCTAAATTTACGCCTTCGCCTGTGTAGATGTCGTTACAGCTTTTGCCGTTGTCAATAGTTGTCACAGCTGCTGTCATTGTCATTGGTGAATGCGACCACGACTTCTGCTTCCTTCTCCAGGCTCTTCTCTCGGCCACAGACCTATAGATGAAGAAGTACAATGTAAAGACCGCCAACAGAGATATAATGTAGAACGATATATAAACCTTCTGGTAGGTCTGTGTGAACTTTTCGGAGAAGGTTACATTACTCAAACCGCAGAGTCCTTCAAGGTTTTCTTGTACAGAAGCTGAAGGTAGCGCTTGTGCTGAGGTATGAACGGATTCAGGATCAACCCGACTTCCATCACATCTCCCAAAGCTGTAGCTGCTGTTAATGACAATCTCCATATTTCTGTCAGTAAACAGCGGTGACGGCTCCGTGACTGGAGTTTCATTATAACACATGTTTCCTGAACCATTATTGCTGGTCTTTGTTGTGTTAGTAGAATTATGAACGCCATATAGACAGGCTGTTATTGATCCTGTGGATTATAAAATATGGCAAAGCGTTTATTAAACCATGCGTTGAATGAAAACATTCAGATGAATTTGTAAATATCGAATATAATAGTCATTCATTCATGACTTTTAAACTTCTTCGTGCGGATATGAATGCAACAAATTCATGCCGGTCTCTTGTCCCATGTCTTCTGCTCAGAGTCCAGGACATATTTCTTTAGCCCTTTCATTTATGTTTACAGTTTTCTTCTGCATGAGGTTTCCCCCCTCCTTCTACCACACTTAACCTCGTTATTCCCCAACAAGAACTGCCTTGCGATGTTATCAATAGGTTTTCCAAGTGTGTGTCCTATCAGTCACCAGCGCCTTCTTCTCACCTCTTGTTCCACTTGAACTTGTTTAGTTCTTGTAAACAGTACTACATTACACTACACTACATTACATTGGTGATCGTTACATTTATAAGCAACAGGCTTAAAATTCACTAGACGGGCTTTTTTTTACTGCGGGAAGCTGTCCACAAGATAGTCTCTGGGTTCTAGCAAAAGGTTTACAAACAGGGAAATATGCATAAGTGTAATCGGCTTTGATTTACAGACAATTATGCAAGACATCATTTGATTATTTCAAAATTGTACTACGGATCAAACCTAGTAGCGTAACACTGCAATCTACCCAGCTGTAAATGAGTACTTGACAATGCTCTGGAGATAGGAAAAGTACAGGCAGCGAGGACGGGAACTGATCACCCCATGAAATAAAACAGGACTTGCTATAGTGAAGTCTCTAACACACTCTCTCCCCTATATATGCTACTAGCTGTAAGGACCCGTCGTTGCCCGGATTTTAATAGTAACTGTGTAGGAAACTTATGAAATGTCAAAATAAAATTATGATATTTTGATATACGAGTGCAAATGAATTTTCATTTAAGTTAATGACTACCGCTTTATGTGACTATCCTCGTGCCTTGTTTACAGTAATTGCAAATGCAAGCCGCACAAAATACTGTTATTCCTTATGGTTCTACCCGTAGAGTTATTTCACTTTTGATTTTCAATTTCCTTCCAAAATACTCTTATTTCTTATGATGGAATCGCAAAAGCAATTTTATTCTGCTTCCGAGTTTTAGCAAGAAGCAAATTAATAAGACACATTTTCCCTTTCCGACCTGGCGCACCAAGAAAGTATATTCCAACTCATCCTTTTTTAACGTTCTTACTCCTGTTTTTCGTAGCACGTTCTTTTAAAACATATATACATTATTGCTTGTAAAAAAAAACATGATTATTATTTTCTGTCATACATACTTCAAATATAAAAGACACAGTGATTGTGTTGAGTTGTATTTTTTAAACAAAAGTTTCTTATTTAGGTGAGACACGACCCATTTAACCGAGACACACGGATAACGCCTGTTATATTAGGACACATGTCTAAATAAATATCTTTCGTTTTGGTGTATTGTTTAACTTTGAGCTAGTATATTTTTTTAAGTGTCAAAAATAAAAATAAAACTTAAATATTGCCTTACTTTGGCGAGGCGCACCTCTTTTGAGACTGGCACATGTACAGTTATAGAAGACACTTCGGTCCAGCAATGTGATAAAGACCCTCTTTCTGTTTAATAAAGTTTTGCCTCGTTTTGGCAAGGCGCGTCCCGTTCAACATAGTCGGTTATATTAGGGCGCATGTGCAAACATATAAGACCCTTAGGTCTGGAGATCATACCATCTGAGTTTGTGTAAATAAAGACCCTCTCTTTTCTTTTCTTTTTTTTTATGCTCGCATGAGTCGCATTTTTTTCACATGCTCTCATGAGGCGCATTATTTTTAATTCGCATGAGTCTATTTATAAACCTTTGTATCTATGTTGTAAAGTATACGTATAACTGTTGTCTACCTGTTGTAATATATGTAAATATGTCTAATGGTTGTAACATAAATATATGTATAACATAAATATTTTGTATAAACAACAACACACAACAACAACACGCCCGCCATTATTGAACTATGATAGGACAAAGCGATACAACAGGAAGCAAGCTGATCGTCAGAGGAAGTCACCCCAGCTAAAATATATCGCTATATAAAAAGTCATGCGCCTCTGCCTGACGCTCCTCCGCCTGCATCGATCGGAGTATTTCCTTATATAAAAGTCATGCGCATCCGCCTGAATTCTAACCGTAAAGAACATGACATACTACTAATGCATAAATCTGCTTTGTCTATCAAAATAAACATACATTCAAATGAATTGAATACATATTTGACAATAAGCCACCAGCTTTAAATTAAAGCGGTAAAAACCAAATTATGTGACCTGGCAACCTGTGAAAAAATAATTTCCATTGGAACGGTCCTTCAACGATCATAGCTATCTGATAATTTTGTTTTCTGCAACCGCTAAAGATTTTACTATAAAATAACTTAAAAATAATTGCGACGGGAAAAAAAGCGACTATCGAGTGAATTTAGTTTTCACATATGTTGATACAGTTATTTAAAAATCCAGGCATTTTCTAAATTTTAAAACTAAGCTGGAACGAAGGTTTATTAAAAAAAATTCGGAAGCACCGACATACCATAAGTGAAAGCGAATAAGTCTGCCTTTTCACTAAAAATTAACATACATTCTAATTTTGACCACGCATTTTAAAAATGATGTAAAGAAATTAATACCATGTAATATTTTCATTTCGATTAAACACGCACTGTGGATGTTCATGCTCAGAGACCATTCACTGGTTTTAATTTTTGTTTCGAAACAGCTCCGATCCAATTTGAAGCCGCTTGGCCAAATGAGTGCCATTAATATTACATAGTTAAAAAAAGGAAGTGCTACAAAAAACTGTTTTGTTTCCATCTAATTCCTTCTTCTTCTTCTTTCTTTGATCCATAGCCGCCGACCGTCAAAGCAGTCAGTGACCATTACGCCTGGTGGCGTCTTGTAGGGCAACAGCAAATTGTTTCCACTTTGCTCGGTCGGTGGCCATCTTTCGTACAGTGCCCCAACTCTGGTTCATTCTTTGAATCTCAGCCCCCACAGTCCTCCGCCAAATTGTTTTTGGTCGGTCTCTCTTTCGTTTTCCTTCAGGAGTCCATAGCATAGCTGTTCTTGTGATGGCATCGGGGTCTCTTCTGAGGACATGGCCAACCCAGCTCCAGCGTCTGCCAGCTATGATGGTGTGCATATCCTCTTGCTTGCTCCGATTAAACAGATCTTGGTTGGTAATGGTATTCGGCCAAAAGAATTTTTCTTAATCATGTTGTGTGAAAAGAGGACAATTTCGACATTTCCTTCTCTGTGACTCTCCAGCATTCCGCACCACAGAGAAGCACAGAAAGCACACAGCTCTGATATAATCAAAATTTTGTGCTTGTGCTGTACTGAGAGGACTTCCAGATGCTGTTTAGACTAAAAAAGGCTGTTCTTGCTTTGTTCATTCTGTTGTTGATGTCTTTGCTTGCTCCGCCGTCTGGTGTTACTATGCATCCTAGGTATGTGAAGGCATCGGTCTGTTCCAGTTGCTGATTCCTTACTGATATGGGCTCAGGGTTGCTCACATTGAGCGTCATGACCTCTGCCTTCTTTAGGCTGATGTTCAAGCCCACCTGCTGGCTATACTTATTAAGTCTATCCGTCTTTTTCCTGGATGTGTTGTTGTGAATGTGCTAGCAGTGCAATGTCATCTGCATATTCCAGATCTTCCAATGTAGAAAATGTAGTCCATCTTGTTCCTCTTGGATTGCCCTCTGTTGTCTGGCGCATCACCCAGTCTATGACTGTTAAAAATAGAGTGGTTGATAAGGGGCATCCCTGTCGTACTCCTGTCTTCACTTCAAAGGTTAGGTTGCTCTGCCCGGTGCTACACGTAAAGTTGGCATAAAGGCTTTTTATGATTGACACTATGCAGCTTGGAATTCCATAAGCCCTCAGTATTTTCCATAAACTGTTTCTATGTATACTGTCAAAAGCCTTTTTCAAAATCAACGAAATTAATGTACAGTTGTCTTTGCCATTCTGAGCACTGCTCTATAATGTTCCTGAGAGTAAATATATGACACATCTTCTGTTCTTTCTAAATCCTGCTTGTTCTTTCCTCAGTCTACTGCTTTTGAGATTCTCTGTATAATTATCCTGCCTAGTATTTTGCTGGGAACTGAGAGAAGAGTTATTCCTGTCCAATTATTGCAGTCTGCAAGATCTCCCTTCTTGGGCAATTTGACAATTATTCCTTTTCTCCACCCTGTTGGTGTTGTCCCTGTTTTCCAGACATGTGCAATCTATTTCCTATTAAATTAAAAATGTTTAGTTAAACAGTTTTAATTATCTAGTAAAATATGCAAACGTATGGTCATTAATAACAAACATAAAATAGTTTACGTGTTACGGACCTTGATATTTATTGGATATGCATATATTTGATTATGGAGCCTGATAAATAAATGGCTTCCATACATTTCCCACGAAAAACTTTAATTAATGATAATGTCATAATTACAATATTAAATTAGAAAATAACTTTATGGCGTACCACGGCGGTAACTAAAGTGCCTGTCTGCCAAAATTCATCAAGAAATAATAAGGCATGCGGATTTGTATTGAAAACATACAAACATACTTTGCCTTATATATATACTGTATATATATATATATATATATATATATATATATATATATATATATATATATATATATATATATATATATAGATGAGACTACGTTTCTCCTTTTCTTTCTTTCTTTTTTTTAATTTTTGTTTTAATTAGTGGATCGGAAATGTGGAATTTATGGAAAGAAGCAAATCCTAGTGTTGCAAGATGTCAGGACAAGAGTTTGAGAATGGTTAGTACGCACACTAACAACGTCATCAGCTTGCATCATAAGGCAAATATGTTTCTGGAATCTCAAGAATAGAAGAAAAGTAGGGAGATCTAAGCCCACAGTGGTGAAGAGAAATGGTGATAAAGATTAAAAAAGACAGAAGAACCGTGGACAGATTTACTGATAGATTGTCTAAGACAATAGTTGGAAAGTATAAACTCCATCTTGAGCGAAAGTGCGCATGGATATTGATAAAGATTGCGTTGATGGACACGGATAACAAAGATACTAACACTTAAAAGCACTTAAGAAAATTTGAAAATACGTGACATCAAGTACTACTTTGTATAAATACAGAAGATCATTTGTCTGTACATAGTTTTTTTTCGTGGAAGACAAAGTGACAAATGTCGAGGTGTTGTCACGTGCTGGTCTTCAAAGTATATACACTGCTTAGACATCGCAGACCACTCTGGTTTGCCATGTTCACCGCATGTAAGATGGTCGTGTCCCGAAAGATTTTTTCTACGGACATCTGGCAGATGGCAAAAGAGCGACAGCAGCTGAGGTTCAAAGATGTGCGCAATAAAGACATGAGGGCACTGGAAATAAATCCAGCAACCTGAGAGGACGAAGCTGCCGATCGCACCAAGTGGCGATGCCCTCTACGGTTACACCTCAGATTGGGGAAAAGAAATTCACACGGCAAGCAGAAGAGAGCAGACAACGTCGAAAGGAACACCAGAAAAATAAGCGGCTGAGGTCTGTCACGTCAGGGGCGTATTCCTATAGTCAGTTATGACTGAAGGTTCTATTAATATTCTTCTTCTTATTATTAGTTTTTTAAGCTCGACTTCCGCTAGTAACATGAAACGATAAAGGTAGGCCCATATCAGATACTGCTTTAGGGAAGTGAAGTGTTAGAGACTTCACTATCAGGACCAGTCTTTGGCCGATTTATCCTATTTGAATCACAGGAGCCCCGCACTAGGGTTCCCACCTCCAGCTTTGGAAGAAAATAATAAGGAACGAAGATTATTTATAATTAGATATCAAGAATTTAAAATACGGTATTATACTGTATTAAAAATACAAGTAAAACAATATGTATATTTATTAGCTATATGTTCACATAAAACGTGTTACAACATAACTATCATCTTAAGTTCAGGGGTCCCTACCAGAATGGTCCAAATTAGGTCCCATAAATACTAAATCCGACCCTGTTCACTATAATAAGCCCAGCTTTACAAGGAGGGAGAGCAACTCTGGGAAGGTTAAGGCGGCCGGCGTGATGCTGACCACATCACCCCTAGTGTGCCGATGGTCAAGAAAATATGGGCCTAACACCATATTCCCAATATGCCTCAATGGGCGTGTAACGGTATCCTTTACCTTTACCTTCTTTACAAGGTGAGGTGACAGTTCCTTCTTATGTTGCCACTGACTTCACTAATTCAAGAACGGAGCCATGAACGCATTTACAGCTTGGTAGACTGCCCTATGTGATTCTACAAGGTTTCAATACTGGAACCCAATAACCTTGCCGCGAGAGGCAAGCCTAGTGACATAATTATTCATGAAAGACCTACAGAACTAACTCTCTCCTATTTCTTCCTTTAATTCGGTCCTTCTCTGGAACTGATGCTCGAGATGTTTGCTATTCATTTAAATGAGAAGGTAAAATGTATTTAAATTGTTCGCCAGTGTCAATCGTGAGATTTCAGAGCAAAGACATGTAGCAAAAATGGAATTACATAATGTTTATGCAGGCAAGCTCATCGTGCAAACCCAATAGCACTGGAAACATGGAGATAGTAGAACACCACGTACTACTGTGCCCTGCACGCCAGGGAATCAGACAACTCCTCCTACCACATAACCCATCCATAGACAATATACATTATGGCGGCTCAAAACAGTTTAAATGAACTGCGTTGTACCACTTAATGGCATCAAGGTCACCAAGAGCTGACGCTCAATGAAATTGGATCACAGTCAAGTCATGTCAAGCTCTGAAAACATCGCTTTACAATAAGATTTAGTGCTTTGACGCAGTCCTCTTGTAAAAAGTGGCATCTACGTACATTGGTGGCTTCATTCTCCGTTGTGAGCAGCGCAAGAGTAGAGACACAAATATACGAGTACATGACAGTGACAAATGTGTGTAAACAATTTTAAATAAACAAAACGTTAAGATGATGGAAATAAAACAAAAAAACTCTATAATTAGAATTTCCTAAATTAATCCGCATATTAACAGCTTAATTAAAGGAAAATGTTAATTTGTATAAAGCATATCACTAGTGTATCAACTGTTTCATGTTTTGAAAAAGAGTAACAAACTTTTGATAAAATAGTGATAGAAGTTAATAATAACAACCTTATACCTTATTTTAAATAGCACAAAGAAGTAAACGGTAATCTTGAAGAAAAGGACTTCTTAAAAATACAGCATCAAAGAGAAATGGGACAGTTATGAGACATATTGATAGATCAGAATACATAGACATTTTAATCACATCAGATGGAAGATGTATCATAGAGGTAAAGAGTAGAATAGACCAGGCATGTGGCGCGTTTTATACAAAAATCAACAAGACATTGCAGCTGTTCTTTGTCCATTGAAGTAGGAAGAAGAGTTAATTGTTCCACAGAGCCAACCCTACCATGTGGAAGTGAGTCATGGACAGTTAGTAACTACGCAAGGAAAGTCAAGGAGACCACAAAGATGTCGTTTAAAAGGAAGAATGTTAAAAACATATTTGCACATCTAAAAACAGTAATGAGGATGTCCTTAAAGAAGCCAGTGGCCAAAAGAAAAGGAAGTTAATTACTGGTATCAAATGATAGTAACCACTTCTTTTGAGTGTTTTATGACAAGAGAAATGCTGGAACATATTGTGCAACAGGAAAGCTCGAAGGAAACAGCGATAAGAGGATGACGAAACGGAGAAGACAATGGACAGATAGTCATTGTGGTTAGGAAAGTACTCATCTATACAACACTGGGGACCGGAGGTTGTGGAGAGACATGATCCCCTATATCAGTAGCCAAGATACTAGAAGACGAAGAATTTCAGAACCGCCATACTTGTATCGCTACTGTAGCAGCACAAGTTACACAACTCTACTAGCCTGGTAATTCCTAACTGCTGCTAAACCATTATCACAAACCCCAATCCAACTTTTAAAAAAATCTTTTCACCGCTTCCTTTGTTCTTTAATGTTTTTAAGAGCAACACAGATAACTGCTCCTACATTAATTTCACCACCATCAATGACATTACAATTTTCGTTTAACACGTCATTAACAATATTATTAACAAACCACCTACCGAGTGTGAAAGCTACCAGGAGCAAGCAGATAATGGTGATGCGGGCCCGTCTTGGCGTCACGACATGCACAAATGGATGACAGATGCTGAAGTACCTGGAAGCAGTTGTATACAATATCGTTAGAGCTTGGATGTTTGATTTAAGTACTTCAGAATAGTTGCATAAAATATCGTTAGAGCTTGGATGTTTGATTCAAGTACTTCAGAAGAGTTGTATACAATATCGTTAGAGCTTGGATGTTTGATTTAAGTACTTCAGAATAGTTGCATAAAATATCGTTAGAGCTTGGATGTTTGATTCAAGTACTTCAGAAGAGTTGTATACAATATCGTAAGAGCTTGGATGTTTGATTCAAGTATTTCAGAATAGTTGTATACAATATCGTTAGAGCTTGGATGTTTGATTCAAGTACTTCAGAATAGTTGTATACAATATCGTTAGAGCTTGGATGTTTGATTCAAGTACTTCAGAATAGTTGTATACAATATCGTTAGAGCTTGGATGTTTGATTCAAGGATTTCAGAATAGTTGTATACAATATCATTAGAGCTTGGATGTTTGATTCAAGTATTTCAGAATAGTTGTATGCAATATCGTTAGAGCTTGGATGTTTGATTCAAGTACTTGAGAATAGTTGTATACGATGAAGGCTATGGATCCTCAAAAATGGATACCAATTTTATTTTCCTCAGATGACATTCCTTTCAAAAAAGCATATTAAATATATAGGCCATATGTACCTTATAGTTACCTTATAGATATAAAGGGGAAAATCCTGGAGCAAGTTAAGAATTTGTCATATCTTGGCCATATGATTGCAGATGCGACACAGAAATCAAGAAGATAATAGGAATGGCCAAAGCCACTTTCAATTACACGAGACAGATACTAACATCTAAATGACCAACTCACAATTTCAAACTGAGAAGCACCAAATGCTATGTATATTTATTGTATGGTGTAGAAAAAGGGACAATGAACAAGCAATTAGAATAAAAAATTCGTGGTCTCTGAGATGTGAATATATAGAAGAATGGAAAAAAAGGGGATTGGTCACATGGAAACAGTAGAAAACAAATAAAGAGGTGATAGAAAATCTAGGAATGAAAAAAGAGTTAATGAAGGAGATCAACATTAGACAGCTAAAATATTTTGACCTCGTAAGGAAAACGTAGCACCTCACTGAAGACTAACAGACAACAGAGTTGAAGGCAAACGTGCAAGAGAAAGACAGCGCTACAAGTGGGAAGATAACATCAAGAGATGGACAGGAAAGAGTCTATCAGAGAGCACTGCCAAGACAAGAGACAGAAGACGTTGGAGATCCATTCCAAAAGGGGATCCCGTTACACGCCCATTAAGGCATATTGGGAATATGGTGTTAGGACCATATTTTCTTGACCATCGGCACCCTAAAGGGTGATGTGGTCAGCATCACGCCGGCCGCTTTAACCTTACCAAAGTTACTCTGGTACGCAATACATGAGGCTGCGTCGACCCCAGAACCGTTTGCGTTGTAAAAAAATCCCACCTCAACTTGAACCATGGACCACCGAGCTAGAAAGCCAGTGAACTAACCATTGTGCTACCGCGGCTAGATTGACTCCAGCCGACCTGCTATGTGAAGATAGCTCCTGATGATGATGTAGTTCCTAGCGGCCTCTTAAAAGACAAAGAAAGAATAGGTTTACTACTATCTCATGCATGACGTACCAGGCGACTAATATGAGGTTGTTCAAGTGGCTAACATGCTCTTCATGTAAATAAAATTGTTACAGTAACCAGAGATACAATAGCATGTTAGTGCTTTATGTAGACTTCCCTGGAAGGGGGCACGCTACACGGGTAGTCCCAAGCTTCATAGAGAGCGAACATGAAAATGATGATGATATATGTGTATGAATATGTTTTATAACATTCAAATCAGATCGTTGTATACTAACTAATGAACATCTTGAAACCATGTCAGTCTTATATGCAAAAAAAATACGTTTGTTCTATCTCGTGGAATATGCAGACATGAGAAATTCTGACTCTCGCCAAGCGTGCGTACTATACGGCTTTTGGGTGAATGATGTAGTATCTTATAGCCGTGTCATACGGCTAATGGCAATAAATGAGTTAACAACAAACATTCAAACATTATTGTTGATATATACATTTATGGATTGGGCTATGTCTGCAGCTTTCAATCGTCATCATCATTATTAACATTATCATTCCCATTAGCATCATCATCCTTTTCATCATCACCAGCATTATCCTCCAGCTCTTCAATGAGCACAGACCAAGAGTCGTTAATTGCTCGTGAAGATCTACCGGTAGCTCCTAATGGATACTCGGGTAGATCTCTATGTCAGTGGTTCTCAAAGTGGGCAATATGACTCCCCAGGGAGCCATGTCATCTTTCTAGGGGGCCACAGTAAGATGGTAAAGTACCTGTTTTCCAACTAACAGCCATTATGAGGGGGGCCACAGAGGTAAACTAGGTTCAGAAGGAGGGAACAAGAGCTAAAAAAGGTTGAGCCCCCCTGTTCTACGAGACGGAGGGAGAAAAGACAATTTTAATCTAGGGAAATTTCAGACTAATCCCTTACGGCCCGTATATAAAAACTGCTTATACCCAGAATTAAAGTTACTTTGTCCACGTTCCCATTGAAAACCCACAAGCTAGCCTACTATCGTTAATTTTTTTCATGAGATACATCAGATAGCAGCATGATCTTTTCTTTGAATTGAAGTAACCTTAAGGAAAAATATAATTGTGTATGAATTCTCCACCACGTTTGTAATGATACGGACAGATCACTTCGGAAATTCCCGGAAGATACCACATGAACCTGTATGATAAACTGAGACTCGCAACGAACTTCGATAGGAAATCCTGTGTTAATTAGCGCACTAGAAAATCTGCGATAATTTTATAAATAATGCCCCGAACAGAATAATTATTTTTGGAATTTGTGCAGAAACTACTATTACATGTGAGGAGATACGAGGAGCTGAGAATGATAAGAGGATGCTAAAAGTGGTGCCATGGAATGATATATGGCATTTGGTACCACCTAGACTCAGCTAAAACTATGATAATTAGCAAAACAGACGATAAACCCACATTAAAGATAAGCGTAAATGGGAAAATCCTGGAACAAGTCAAGAGCTACGTATATCTTGGTCATATAATAACAGAAGATGGCAGATGTGAAACAGAAATCAAGAAGAGAATAGGAATGGCCAAAGCTACATTCAACAACATGAAACATATACTGACATCCAAACAGTTATCTCATAAATTAAAACTGAGAATCATAAAGTGTTATATATATTCTGCATTTCTGTATGGTGCAGAAACATGGACGATGAATAAGCATTTGGAAGAAAGAATTGAGGCTCTTGAAATGTGGATATATAGAAGAATGGGGCGTATCTCATGGAAAGAGATGAAAACAAATAAGGAGGTCCTAGAAAATCTAGGTATGAAAAGAGAACTAATGAGAGAGGTCAAAGTTCGGCAGCTAAAATACTTTGGCCACATAAAAAGGCATAACACCTTGCAGAAGACCATAACAGAAGGGAGAGTTGAAGGTAAACGTGCAAGGGGAAGACAGCGCTATAAGTGGGAAGATAACATCAAGAGATGGACGGGAAAGAGTCTATCAGAGTGTACCACCAAGACAAGAGACAGAAGACGTTGGAGATCCATTACAGCCAACCTCCGTTGTGGAGATGGCAACTGATGATGATGATGAGACTCAGCTTCATCATCAGATCAATGTATGACCTCCTGCCATCGTCCGCAAACCTTGTGAGATGGGGAAAGTATGATGATGCTCAGTGCCCTCCGTGCAATGAGAAGCAGACACTTGAACACGTGCTCTCAGTTCGCAAAGTATCATTAGGGCAAGAGCGATACACATGGAGCCACAACAAAGTACTAAATGCGCTAGCTGCTACAACAGACCTGGCAAGGGTGAAGGCGAACAGCAAAATCAGACCAAGCAATGCATATTCTGTTCAAAAAAAAAGAAACGCAACTTTTTTGGTGTTACTTTTATAAAAGATATTCGCTGATTGGACATCAGTCAACCTATCGATTGTGTCCACCTGGCCATTAACTTCTCGTGGTTACCTGAATTGTACTCACCTCATGATTCGTGAGGTCATGAAAGAGGTCAAGGTCAAAACAACATTTTTGACAATAACTCGTGACAGGTTCATGAGAATCCCGTGAAACTTACTGAACACAAAACTCTCTGACCATATTATTGAATGCCTATAAAAGATTGACGCTACTCGAATAAATTCAGTTGAAAATTCAATGCGCAAATATGGCTCATCTCACTACAGACCAATGACTCATCATCATTGGACGTTTACATACTGGACAGTTACAAAGTGTAGTGGCCAGATAATTTAATGTGGTTAGAAGCACCATTAGTCGCCATTGGAGGCGATTTCAAGAAACTGGCTCAGTGGCTGACCGGCCGCGCAGTGGAAGACCCAGAGTCACAACTCCTGCCGAAGACCGCTTCATACGGCTGCGTCACCTCAGGAATCGACTTGCATCTGCGTCCTCCACAGTCCAGTCAATGTCAGCAGCTCGTCGAATTTCAGATCAAACGGTCAGGAACCGGCTGCCCGACTCTGGTCTTTGGGCTAGAAGACCCTACAGAGGTTCTATTCTTACGGACCGGCATTGCCAGAACCGACTGCAGTGGGCGAACCAGCATCGTCAATGGACCTTTACCGCAAAGTCCCATG
>JAMPIV010002332.1:0-131135 GCA_024509875.1 Oreohelix idahoensis
ATCTCAGCGCTGTCTGACACCAGAGGAAAACACCTTTTTGAGCACGAAACCGTAAGAAGTGTGAGTAGGGCAACGGATATCGTGGGATGTAACAACCAATTAGTGGGGGACCTTGAGTTGTGTCGATTAGGAAGATAATCCTTACTAAAATGTGATCTCATGTCATCCAAACTGAGCATAGGACTCCTGATTTGCTCCCTAGAGGGATGGGTGGAGCTTTCCCTGACATTTTGACGTGGCTATCATGTGGTACAGGAGTGGAGATGTGGATTTAAACTGAGGCAGTGAGAGAGTAGAGTGGAGAGCTGAGAAGTAGCCAGATCGTCTTCTTGTGCGAAACGCGCCCTCGTACTATAACCAAGTGAGGTTTGGGCTTTTGCATAGTTGCGTCTGTGCTAAGAGAACTAACGACATAGAGAGAGTCCAGCAGTCTGTGCTGGGTTATTATATGGTGTTACGTAGAGAAGATCTAAATAGCTTGTTTAAATGGTGTTCTATAGGAATTACCTACAAAAAAGTAAACTGGTGGACAACATTGTTTTCTGTATGATTCAAATGCTACCTGATAGGGTTTCATTAATAAAAGTGGGACCCCTGTCATCAAGAGAGTTTTTCTGTGACTGTGGAACGTGTGTGAAAGTAGGCCAGAGAGAGTGACGACAACATTACACACGAATTCTTATTTTTCTTCACACATCGTCTTCGTCCTGTCACAGATTGAAGGCCCTAT
Source organism: Oreohelix idahoensis (assembly GCA_024509875.1). Classification (NCBI taxonomy): domain Eukaryota; kingdom Metazoa; phylum Mollusca; class Gastropoda; order Stylommatophora; family Oreohelicidae; genus Oreohelix; species Oreohelix idahoensis. Next base: position 731 of record JAMPIV010002332.1, read on the forward strand.
ATCGATCCATTTAATATTTGAAGTCAGGTAGCTGTTTTCTTTATCAGTTGACTTGCGCCTTTTCAAAAAATAACTTTTCCTTCCTCAATGTTTTAACTGTTAAACATAGCGTCCCAAACGCCAAAACGAGGCAAAATGTTATTAATAAATTTCCCATGTTAACGTTTATTACAGAAGTTTCAGTTTCTGTCCATACTGTATTTGTATTCTTCTGTTGTCTAAGTTTACCGCTGGATATTTTTTTTTAAAAATTAATGATGAAAAATATCCCGTTCAACCTCTGATGAGTTATAATTAGGATATATATTGTTTTAAATTCCAAATAATATGAAGAACTGCGCTGGAATGCAGTATACAACTTTCACATCTAAATATATTTTTCTTTTTCCGTATTACATACTCTTTGCTGTGCCATTGCGGTTATTTTCTGAGCACCGATATTCCTTTCTTGTGTATTACTGTTATTTATTAATAAATTGTTATTTTTCCCACGTGCTAGAAATGCTTTCTGTTAATTTATCATCATCATCATCATTCATATCCGTTCCCCGTGAAACATAGGGCTTAAACTGTTGCTCTCCATCGATTTCTATTCTGGGCTGTCTTTATCAGCTGTGCCCAAGTCACTCCGATTTCCCTAGCCTCCTATTCAACAGTTCTTCTCCAAGTTCTCTTTGGCCTCCCTACTCTTCTTTTCCCCTGTGGGTTCCGGTCAAGGGATTCTGGCTATGCTTGATTTTTCTCTTCTGAGTGTATATCCTATCCATCCCCACTTTCTTACCTTAATTTCTGTTTGTATTGGCTGTTGCCCGTATCTTTTCCTTAGCTCTATATTTGTTATTACATCTGGCCATCTTATGCGGAGGATCCGTCGGAGACATCTATTTACAAATACGAGGGGAAGTCAGTAAGTAAGTTACAAATGGTTATGAAAAAAATAAAAAAATAATAAATGAGATACGAACTTGAACACCATGTATTATTGCACTTACATTTCCCCTTTATTTCACAACATAATCTCCACCAACATTGATACACTTATTCCATCGCTGTATTAGTGCTTCAAAACCTGCAGCATAGAAGTGCGTGCTCTGCTGTCTCAGCCACATTCGCACCTCACGTTCAACCTCTGCATCACCGGCGAAATGTTTACCGCCAAGGTGAGCTTTTAGTGGACCAAAGCCATGAGAACATCCTGTTGCAGTTGCTACACTGTCTATCGTTATTCACCTGTCAGCTCGAATCATCCCCTCCACCCGCCGCACACATTCTTCTGTCGCAATCTCAACGGGACGACCAGGTCGGTCTTCATCAACAATTTTTTTGCGTCCTTGAGAGGATTTATCGAACCAGTTATGTACCGCTTGTCGCGACAAACACTTCACACCGTAAACAGGAAACATTTCCTTCTGAATATCCTTTGCAGGAAGTCCTTTTGCCCCCCAAAAAAACCGCACAACAGCGCGCTGTTCTTCATTTGTATACTCCACGAGCACAGTCACCATTTTTATCTGCTATGCGCATGCGACACCTAGCAGTCTACTACCTAAGCTAATCATAAAGCTGGATGATACTGTCACCTAATGACACCTTTAGAAACTACCAAGTACCATTTTCAGCTTCCCCATATCAGTTTGTAACCTACTTACTGACTTTACATTTGAGTTAAAGATTCTGATTTTGTTCTCTCTGGATATCGCTGAGGAGTTCCATATTGGTCGGGGGGCATTGATTCCTTGTTGTTTATTTCTTTTGCCAAGAACTTCTTCACATGTATTCCTGTATGATTCCTGAATTGTGCACCATTGATTATCTATACTTTCCTCTTCAAGATTATCCAGTGCTTCAAATCTATTTCTCAACTTTAATTTGAACTGAACTCTTGCGTCTTTGTTCATAAGGTACTGGGTATTATATTTCAGGCTTGCTCTTTCTGCTCTGTCTTTGTGCGCACTCAATTTAAATCCTCAGTGATGCTAGGAGAAGGTGGTGGTCTGACGCTACGTCAACTCCTCTCTTTACTATAACATCTTGTAGGCAGCGTCTCCATTTTCTTTCTATGGTGAAGTGGTCTATCTGATTTTGCGTTTGCCTATCTGGTGAGTTCCATGTGGTCTTGTGTATGTCTTTGTGTGGGAAGATAGTCCATCGGATGACCAGGTCATTCAAATCACAAACGTTTACAAAGAGTTCTTCATTTTCATTTCTGTTTCCTATGCCATTATTTCCCATGATTAGTTCACAGTCTAGTCCGACTTTTGCATTTAAATCTCTCATTACTCTCTTAATGTCTCTCCTGTGTGTTTTTCCAATGTTCCTTGGAGTTCATCATAGAAATCTTGATTCGCATCTTCATCTGCATTGTTTGTAGGGGCATAACATTGAATAATGGTGAATTTTCTTCCTTTTCCCTGGAATCTTGCCGTTATTATCCTGGGTCATATTGATTCCCATTCTATTAGTGCTTTTCTGGCTTCCTGGGACATCATAATAGCAACCCCTTCTGTGTGTGTGTGGTCTTCATCCTCGTGTCCTGAATATATGACATTTTCCCCAGTATTGGTTATGAATTCATTGTCCGCATGTTCCAGGTGCCTATTCTAATTGTTGCCTTCGTCGTTAGAAGTGGTGTCGGCAGCCTAACTTCCATTGACTGGATTTCATCAGGTCTCTGCTTCAGACGTCCCTCTTGCGAGGGTTATTCCTGACTCTGGCTATTATTTATTTCCACAACTGTTTCAGTTTCTGTGAAGAATACGTTTTTCCGGCAGGGTTGTCAGCCCTGTTCTCCAACCTCCTTTGGCCTGGAGGAAAGGGGTGTGCTACTATGTCTGTCCCTTCCATTTTGACCTGCTCAGCATGGCTGAACCTACCAGGAGCAAAAGCTCCCGCTGATATAGCTCACAATATCAACAAGGCACTCAATCCGGCTCATCACTTCAAGGTGGGGGCACCTTGGGTCGGGTCAATTTATCATATCCGTTTAATATTTCTCATCTTTGTTTCCTATATGTGACTGTTTGCTGTCGAAGGATAATCCAGATAAGTGATCTGGCCATACTATTTCAATCCTTCTATTGTGCGCAAATACCCATTTATGAACGTTTGTATCTTTCTGGCTGTCATTTTCATTGTTCTCCACTTTTCAATGTCATAGACTGATTTGTAATTTTAATCAAAAATTGTTATTTTTATGTTAGCTTTGATCTTCTTTTAAAAATTCCAAATATTTGTAAATACTGAACAATGATCGTTCCTCTTTCTTTCTGTATCTTTTTTTGTGTTATGTCCTTAGGATATATGACGTCCATATGACGTCACTCAGCGAGTGGGGGTCAAAATGTTGTGACGTTGTGTGACGATGAGGGGCGTGGGGTTTGGTAAAATTTGACGTCACACAAAAATTAAAGTCATAACCGCTTCTCACATAAATTATGTTTCTACTTTTATCCGCATTTGTTTAAAATAACTGAGTCATACGGGTTCAATTCACTCAATAATGATTAAATCAACTATCAACTTGTAGTTACAGATAACAAATTTAATAATCAATTATAGTTAACAAAGTTAAGATAGAGTTGTTTATGAAAAAATGAAGCACTGATGTTTTCAACACTGGGGTAGTGACTATAAAGTGGTTATCGTTAAAAAAAAGTTATTATGCTGACTGTAATATTTAACTAGCCAGGTGTTGACGATGATTTGTTCTTGGTGTTGGGTTCCGTCACTGTTGGTTCCCAAGGGTGTTGTTGACTAAATCGTCAAATTCTGTGGCAGGAGCACGTCCCTGGCGGTAAGGCTGGGGGTAACCACTCCAATTGTCAAGGCAAGCGTCTTCAAGAGCTGTCTTAAGTAGACGTCTAGCGCAGACTGCTGACAACTTGAACCACAGACTTGTACCACAAACATGTACCACAAACTAAGAGAAAACAAATGTATCTTCTAAGTATACGGTCTCCTGACCTGAGAATCAGGCACCCTTCGCTTCCATTCCACCACTTCATCTTCCTCAAAAACTTCACCCTCCCTTAACATTAATGTTAAACCCAGTGAGTCCGATAAAAGTGCGTTTGGACAGTACAAAACGACAATTGCATTATTTAAACATGTTTGAATATACACATAAACTTATTAACATGTTAATATAATTATCAAGGACACATGTGTGGACTGTGTCTACCACATTTTGTCCTTTGTCTCGCTCTCTAGAGGTAATACATACAACTGCCAGCTTTCATGAAAGGGAATCAAGAAGACAGTCACCTCGAAAATTTGTAACGATTTAATGTTAACATAACAATGAATGTTCAGCAATGAATGTTCCTGGCATACAACATTCGTGGTATAACATGGCTCAGACCCAAAATTCCAGGTCAGGTCAACAATCGTGGCATAACCTTCGTCAGACCCCGCATTCCAGGTCCATTTCTATAAACTGCCAAATATACACCAAGCACTGGTTTCTTCCATATTAGCTTCCTCCTTTTTCTTTCGCACCGCACGGTGCTCTACAAAACTAGGTAACGTCACAGACATACAAGCTGCGCACCATTTTCACACAAATATCATTACTATGCATATGCTCAAGATCAAGCTGTAATAAATAAATCAGTCCGTGCAATCTCATTCATCCATCTATCTGATGCAAACATCATAATAATAAAGCTCCATGTGGAGCACAGGTGTCATAAATTTATAGTTCATGCAACATCAAAATTATTATTCTTGACAATAATAAATATGTACACCATGATGTCATCAACATCCACTCCCTGCTCCAAATGGCGCCTGGGGTTACCTCTGCTTTTGGGTTTCTTGTGAGGAAACCCGCACGAAGCAGTCACCAGCTCTTGCAGTGGTGGTTCATGAATCCAATCTTTTTTTATGCTGAGGTTGCCAGCCTCGTATGAACCTGCACATCTACAAGCAATTTACACATATTAAATGCAAAAATATAAAATGATAAAATGTACATTTTACAACTTACCCAGATTATCGGGAAAGAATTTACAGACTTCTTGCACAGTGCAAACTTCAGAATAGTATAGTAGTCTTAAAATTTTGCAGATTATAAGCGACATTTTCGCCCACAAACCCATGAGGTTTCGTTGGAAAAAAACTCCGATCAGAAATGGTTTATTTTAGCACTTCCATGCCAATCCGACATCGAAATAATGAATTATATCGGTAGGATCTTTTCCTTACACCCCTGATCTGAACATTCTGTATGACACATAAGATATTTTCTTGACATGTCATTCACAAATCTATATGCCTGCCTTTCATGGATTTGCTCGGAGTGCAATGATGTCGATTCTGAATAACAATAATAATAGTCATAGGCAGCTTGGCACTCCTAATTGGATTCACCTAGATCTAGGTTTTTTTGGTCCCGTCTAGGAGTCATTTTCTTCATTAGTTAAAGAATGTCACCTAGATTTCGCCCAAAATAGGCCAAAAAAATTGCCCAACGTAGTCCAAAAATAGCCCACGTCGCCGATATCTAGGTTTTTTTCTCTTCAAAATTCCAAGTGGCAACGCTGGTCATAGGATGCTAAAGATAGGAACTACCGATGAGTGTAACTGTGGCACTGATACTTCTTCTTCCTCGTTCGTCCTGAAAAGGATATTGGTTGCGTTGTGTCTGTTTACGCCGGAGCTGTGATATCTGCACCTTTCGGTCGACACATCCGACTTCAGCACGGCATTTTTTGGGACCGGGTTTGCCTTCCCTCTGCGATCCCTACTCTCTCAGCCAGACTGCAGTGATGCAGCCTGTTTCCAGGACCACCACGTGGAGATGAAGTAGGGTCTTGGTCAGCTCTGGTTCGCTGACCCTGATGCAAGCAGTCAAGCTATGGGTCGCTGACTGCATTCTCTATTGCTGCATCTTTAGGTCCGTGGCACTGATACAATGACTGCTGAATATCTGCATGAAAGTTGCCCCACATATATGGAAGAAAGAAAGCTCATATGACCGACACCAGTACCATTCGTGGAAAAGCTTTGCGGAGATGCAAATAGCCTCAAGCTGACCACTGCTCTCTTTGAAAACCTTCAAGCAGACGTCTGAAAGTGTACGAAGAAGAATTGTGCAAATATATTCCTCAGTCATCGAACTAAGAGGATTAAAGAAACCATTCTTGGTGAGGCAAAAGATCGAGAACAATGGCAGAGAAATAAAAAACAGTGACAGAATACGCATGAGGTGATGAACGGAACCGAAGGTGAATAAACGACGAACTACAGCGCTTTTCAACGATGCAGGCTAGCATGACATGTTTTTTTAAGGCGTGTCCTTAACGTAAGGCAGCCGGCGTGATTCTGATCACATCACCCCTAGTGTGCCGATGGTCATGAAAATATGGGCTTAACACCATATTCCCAATATGCCTCAATGGTCGTGTAACGGGATGCTTTACCTTTTACTTAACTCTGCAAGCTCCTGAAAATGTGCTAACTAAGATCAAATATGAAGACGCAGGTCACTGAATTATCAAGTATATCATTTCAACACTCTTTATCTCCACAATAACACAATAATGGGTAGGCCACTCGCGTCTGTTGTTTTTCTGTTGTCCGGTTGTTCTGCTTCTTTATTTCTTACGAGTGCCTGAGGTCATACCTTTATGTTTGTCTAATATTGATTATCTCCACAAGAAGCATAAGCCTTCACCAAAACACATGCTAAGTGCTCATGTAGTGTGATTCGCTTCCGTAGCTAGGCGGTGGAGTCGTTCGGAAGGTCCTGAGTTCGATTCTACGGTAAGCCACTCACTTCTGCTGTTTTTTGTTATCTAGTTTTCTACTTGTTTTTTTCTCACGAGTGCATGAAACAGACCTCTCTATATGTGTGTGTGTAATATTTATTGATGTACTGCCATCAGCTCTAGTTTTTTCCGTGTATCCGCATAATTTTCACTTCAGTCACCAGCTCTCTTCTCATTGTGTTTTTACGTAGCCATGATATATATCATTAATAAGGAGAGAACCGTGAGGCCTGTGAAAATTAAAGAAATATATTCACATAAACAGGAAATAACAGACATTCGCAGGATGTAAATAAGTAGAAAACTAGAAAATGGAAAAGTAACAGTGGTGATAGGGTTACCAGGGACCGCCTAGAAGTGGTTTTGCCGCTCGGATGGGCCAGGGTTTCCAGTCCCTAGTAAGCCTATCGCTTCTGTTGTTTTTTAGGTAGTCTAGTTATCCACTTCTTTATATCCTACAACAAGTAACAAGAACGTATGGGATGGAAATTAATATAGAAGAAAGCAGGATAATGGTGAATAGCCATAAGAAACATGTTCCGACCAACGTTACGTTAAATGGGCAAACGTTAGAAGAAGTTAACACCTTTAAATATCTGGGGTCCACTATATGTAGTGATGGAAGATCAAGTAAAGAAATCAAGACAAGACTTGAGATGGCCTCAGCTGCCATGACAAGGCTGGATGTGATCTGGAAAAGTAACATGTTTTCCTGTGAAGATCAAATTATACAAATCGCTTGTATTATCTATTCTCTTGTATGGGTGTGAGGGCTGGACACTCACTGCAGATACGGAGCGAAGGATTCAGGCTTTCGAGTATAAATGTTATAGAAGAATTTTGCGCATTTGCTATAAAGAGCACAAAACAAATGTCTATGTTAGAGAGAAAATAAACACCATTCAGCACGATTGTTTGAGAGTGGCCTGTAGTATTGAAAGTTGTTACAAGAGAATCCATCAGTCAACACTCTTTGTTGTCGTCCGTGCTACTGAACTGAAAAGCGTCTACCTGGACTGTGGCGCTGCAGTGAAGGTTGCGGAAGTTGAAGACTGCCATTTTGCGTACTCTCAGCCAGTTATAGGTTTTGTTATTTAAGACTGACTTCTCATCTAGGTTGAAAGAAGCGCTTCTCGCCATAAGAAGGTAAAACCCTCAATAAACAACATCGTCATTTGCGGGTTTAGATATGGAGTCTTAGACACGTTTTTAAGGGCGGTAATCATTATGGCTAGGATTTTGATGATTTTGCATCTATGTTTTGGCTTAACCAAAACGTTGCTCAGTTAAATATAAATGTTTCATTAAAAAAACTAAGCTGATTTAAGAGCCTCTATTAAGGTATTATTTGGTATGTTATGACATGTTTTGAGATTTTTCGGTCATTTTACAGCATTTTTGTTGTTTTTTGAGTCATTATTTTGCGTGTTTTGGCATTTTCAATAAAAACGGGCTTTTAAAATGTTTTCTTACTTAATGTTTTTTTTTTTTTTTTGTTACAAATTACTTCACTGTTTTCCCCATGCTGTTTAATCATTTTCCCTAAATCCTTAGATCCCTGAAAAAAAAATGTTGTTGGTAAATGTTCCTACATAATGTCAAACTGTGGATTTCTGCCTGGTGCCATTACTGTTACTTCCTTAGCGACATCAGCAGTTCTATTAGTGGATCAGGTAGATTTGATGAAGAAACTAGTGAGTAACAGACAGCATGAATGGAGACATGGGAAAGGCTGTACAAAAGATAATTGAGCAAGTTTTGAAACAAAAACGTGGGATATGACAAACTGTGCTTAATTTCACACTTTTCTCTTGGTGAATTTTCAGCGGACTTAGAAACAACTGACGGTAGTGTGATGATATACATTGATACACCTATAAAATTTGTAGTATTTATAAGTCAAAGTAATGTAGGGATAATAATGGTAAAGTTGTAACGTTTCGTTTTCGCCCACGCCAGCAATCGTATGGATTTTGGCAGGCCGTCTTGTAGAATAAATAGTACTATCGTTTTCTAATGCCTTGGAAAACTATTTATAACATTTTGATACGAAAGGTTTATTCGTCCAGAAGGAATGCGAGAGAGAGAGACGGAAAAATGATACTTTCGGCACGTGTTAGTTTGAACCACAAAATTGTCAGCGAGCGAGCGATATCGCTAGCGGCAGATTTAAAAATACAACGAGAAGCCAATACTTGTTCGTTCTATCGGCACGCAGTTTGACATATATAACCACACACACAGCGCTGTGTCTGCCAAGTAGCGTAATTTTCTGACGTAACCAACTTGTTGTTTCGGTTTGAACAACGGAAAGGAGTGGGAAAGATGGTGGATTTATATAAAAGTAGAAATTGCCAAATAATATGGAAAATATATGGAAATCTTTATTACTAGGATTAGGACCATAAAACTTAGTTGGTTTGATAGAATATGATCTTCTGATTAATAATATGTTTTATTCTCCAAAAAACGCCCAATTAATAGTAGAGATATTGACAAAATACTATATTGGTTCGTACAGACTGACAAGCAGACCCTCGTTTTTGCATTCACTATCGGTGACAATTTTTTGCACGCGGTGTTGAAAATTATTTTCAAATTGAAGTCAGAATTGGGAATCGTCCGATCCCATTGGCAAGCTTAGCTAATATTGAGAAAAAAAGTTGAAGGATCGACGCCATTTGAATTATTACTGTCCATTGAACAGGACGATTGAAAGTCTGTGAAGTGTGGCTTGCCTTATTAAATATATATTAAAGTAAAAGTAAAAGGCGTCATAGTCCAGCCAGTGGCACGTCTGATGGTATGCCAATTCAACATACCTGTGTGTTTTCATTGAATTTATGGTAAGACAGAAATTATTAATATTTTATTTTAAAATGTGAGTGTGAGATACTGCCATATGACAAATATTACGACTGTAAGTACAGAGACTAGGTCCCTAGCCGACTTCTGCAGGGCCTAGAGATTGATCCCTCATATAACAAGCTACAAGAGATGTGGAACTAAAATATTTTATAGGTTGTCACCATGGATCATCTCACCTATCATATTTAATAGAAAAAGATCGTTGAGAATGGCAGAGGTGTTGCAGCCATTAGGGGAGAGGAGTGTGAAACTGGTACTACTTGTTACATCATTTATGCGGATGAGCTGGGTTGGTCAGATAGAGCTGACCCATGTCTGTTATTTTTAATATATTATATATTAGTGTTTGTAAAATTGGTGGATTAGATATTATGTTAAGACAGAACATAATTTCATGTTACAGGGTTTTTGTCTGGCACTAGCCCAGTGCCAGATTTCTGAGTGAAGAGTTTGAGAAGACTGTGTATTCCAGAAGTGATAGGTGTACATGCTGTCTACCCTATTACTTTTGGACAAGTATAATAGTGGCCGTTGGCCGGAAAGACAACTATCTTCTATCTTCAAGGGCCAGATAAGTACAACAAACCTGGCCCGAGGAGAATTCATCAACTATTCCACCAGATAATAACTGAACTGTATTAGTAATAAAGACTTATCCACCAATAAACATGTATAAAGAGAAAAGAAACTTTAGGAAGACAGACCGGGTGTTACGGTAGATTAATTGGCATTGTCTGCTAGAGGTTAGCAGCATGCGATTTTAGGGGTTACAACGTTTAATGTAATGTAAAAAGTATTATTAGCCTAGTGAACGCTGTGACGTTTCAGCGTTGGTAGTCACGCACGGTGACCAAGAGACGGGACCCTTTTTCAAATGACCGTCAAACGGAGAAGACGTGTCTTTATATTCTTATAGTGTCGGGCATGGAAGGCCACACGGTTATATTGTATTTTCTCATGGACATGGGTCAGTCCACTGTTATGATGAAGAAAGATGAAGTTACAGGTTAGTAATTGACTAAACCTTGTCGAGATGAATTAACAGTCCGTTTTAGTTATACTAGTGCCAGACGCATAATCTCACTGTCGGTCGTTGGATTTTCCAACCACGCGTGCATATAGTTATGTCGTTCTGCCTACAGTAATTCAGATTACGAGACAAAGGACTGATATGCAAGATAGCTAATTCAACATAGGATTCTAATTTATATTTGTGATGTAATTCATGATCAACGTACAGTGTCTACAGAATGTATAATAAATTGTTTGTTTGGACTCTAGCCATGACTTATCCAGTCTATGAACATTTGGGAATTCAATCATCACTATTATGGTCTCAAGGTAATTTAAACCCACATTCGCGTACTTAACATCAAAGGCACGATGCTCTAAAGATGATGAACAGTAAACCCAGATTCCACGATTGACTATCAAGCTCTCAACAATCCGTTGGGCTAAGTTTGCCGACCCGCCTGTAAGAACTGGTAACCACTCTGCAACAACGGCTTGCAACAACTGGTGGCCAGTGTGGGGAACGAAAGAAAGAATTAGTTGGCCATCGCTGAACGAAAGAAAAAAGGAAAATTTTTCTTGTTTACATACTTTTACAAACTGTTTACCATTACAAGAAAGTCACATGATGCATAAAAACGACGTTCAACGCATGACTACGAAATGCCAATCTGACGTCACTACATCATGCGTAGATGCCGCGCTTTGAAAGTACAACCGTCAACGCATTCCAAGTTTGATGAAGATTTACATGATCAAGAAGACCAGACGATTGAATACGGTTATCAACCAATCAAGAGCAAACAGTACTAGGCATTGATCTAGTCCGTTGATGAACTTGACATCGCCGGAGCCTTTTAAAGATAAGTTTAGACTTAGGACGATTGTCCCTCATATAGCACAATACTAAGTCCATTTCGCAGTGCAGGCATGTCCTCTCTATTTTATTATATATCTATGTTATATCTGTTTTTTTCCGTTGATGTTGTCCCTTATTCGTGGGTATGGTTGGTGCGGCGGTTTGGAATGAATAACATGGCTCTGAGGATGCCGATATTCATTCTGAATGTTCCTTAAGGCCGTTAGTTAATTGCTTTTTAACGAAGAACCCATCGACGACCTTCCGATGATTTTCGTTCGTTCGTAATTCCAATTAATTGACCTTGCATGTTAGATGTCCAGTCTAGTTATAATTGGCGTATTTTAGTGTATTTAGTTCCAATTTTTATTCATTTCTGTAACAATGTTTGTAATCTATCGTGTTTTTCTGATCTGACTATTATTCAGTTTATATTTTTTGTACAACCGTTAATGAGTCCATGTATACGTCACTAATTTTTGTGTACGCAGGTTAGTTTTCTATTCAGTTCATTCTTAATCTATCACTTCCGTTTTATACCACTTAGTTATAAATGCATTTTTTATTGTGAAAATGTCTTGTCGTACGGTAATACTGTTCTGTAATCCTAGGTTGACACATTGTATTGTTTGTCTTCATTTCATCCTTTTATAATTTAATATTAATGCTATAACTTATTCATTAATAATAAGTGTAAATGAATATGATTAAATTTGTATGACTTTTAAGGAGGAATTAGGGACTTTGCACCTATTTGCAGTGGTGGTCCAAGAAATGGGCAATGCACTTTATAGCTCATGATTATGGCATATTATACCATGATGAATTATTATAACTTTATAACATATTAATAATAATAATAATAAATTCTTTAAGCGCCAAACACGGCGCATAAGGCAGAAACCAGTGCTCTCCAGGTTGTTCGTTGTGACGCCACTCCTCTTAGCTCTTGCACATTATTTAGGCCCAACGTTCTTCCTTCTCTTATTATTGTTCTTCTGAGTGTTTCTTTTGGTCTTCCTTTTTTCCGCTTACCCTCAGGAACCCAAGTGAGCGCCTGTAGTGGTATTCTGTTGTTTTGCATTCGTAGGACATGACCGATATATGACCATCGTCTTTTCCTTATATAGTCGGAGACATATTTCTGCCTAGAGTCTTCTCTTATTTGTCGATTAGTCTTGAATTCTTTCCAACTGATGTTCATGAGTTTTCTAAGACATTTGTTCTCGAATGTATTCAGCTTGTTCTCCAATGATTTTGTTATTTTCCAACTCTCACAGCCGTATGTTAACACTGAGATAACATTTGAATTAAACAGACGAAGCTTGGTATGTATATTCAATGATCGTAATTTCCAAATGTTAGATAATCTATTGAAGGCGCTAGTACATTTTCTCATTACTACATTGTAAACTTAATAACTATTAAGATTACTTACTTACTTAGTCGTTCCCCTTCTACCGTGAGGTGTAGAGGTTTGGAAGAGAGAGCGCCAGACCATTCTATCAGCTGTCTTCTTCCTGGCCTGGTTCCATTCTAGTCCTCGGTCCTTCAAAGATTGTCTAATGTCGTCCTCCCAGCGGACTCTGGGTCGTCCTGGAGGTCTGGATCCCTGGCTCTTTGTTTCCCATGCTTGTCGTGGTAGCCGATCCTCTCCCACTCCGCAGACACGGCCAAACCATCCCAGCTGGGACTGTTCCACTTGGGTCTGCAGCGGATGGGATTTTAGGCCTTGACGGATCGTCTGGTTGCGAACCATGTCTCCCCCTGTTACTTCAACCACTTTCCCCAGATACCTCATCTCTGAGGTCTGGATCTGGCTTTTGTGGGTTGTAGTCACTGCCCACGACTCGCATCCATATGTCAAGACTGGGACATAGGTGGAGCGGTATACAGCCATCTTCGTTTTCCCACCAACCTCTCTCCCGCTGAGGAATCCACGATTTATGGCCTGAAAAAGTCTCCCAGCCGCTGCCCTTCGAGTGGCCAACTCTTCTCTGATGCCTCCCTTTCGGTCTATAATAGCTCCGAGATATCTAAAGTGGTCGACCTGCTCCAGGACCTGTTCTCCCAACTTAATCTGATGTTTTCCCTCCTCTCGCGATATCACCATGGACTCTGCTCTAGAGCTGCCTATGACCATCCCTCTCTTCTCCAGCTCTTCCTTCCAGACCTGCAGGTTGGATTGGAGATGTGCCTCTGATTTAGCAATCAGGGCAACATCATCAGCAAATGCCAGCTCCGAAATATAGACCTGTCTCATCTTCCAGTACCCCACTGAATACTTTCCTGTTCTCTCCCCACATGCCCCGACGACATCGTCCACAAGGAGTATGAAGAGGTAAGGTGATAGGATATCACCTTGTCCCACACCAGTGGCGGTCCCGAACTCCCCCGACCCATGGCCCGCTGTCCTCACACAACCTCCGCAAGACCTGTAGAAGCTCTGTATAGCATGAATCAGAGGTGCTGGAATATTCTTCCCTGCCAAACAGTCCCAAAGCCTGCTCCAGGGGACCCTGCCAAACGCCCCTTCCAGATCTATGAAACAAAGATGGATCTCACTCTTATACTCAAGGGCCTTTTCACTCAGCTGTCTGAGTGTGAACTATTAAGATTAAATAACCTAATTATTTAGGGATAATACCCATAATTATTGAATACTAATATTAAGTGCATGATATAATTTCAGCACCTTATATAACTAACTATCATAACTATTTATGATAGATATTAGTTGATATATATAATATTTTTACAAAATATTATAGATTTGTGGAACTTATAAATAACAGTACAGGAATATTGCAATTTCTTATATTGATTATTCATTCGTTGAGTAATTAGAATTATCGACATAGATTCTAGTGGTGATTTCTAGACATAAGTAATTGAATACTTAAATAAATCAACTTCAAGAATGCTTACCTTGGATCATTTCATTAAAATTGGAAAAGATTGTAACAAAAAGGGAGATGCACTCCTGAAATTTGCGGAACAACAACTTGGAAAATATAAGGCAGAGATGGAAGAACTTGAAAGAAAAGAGGCTGAAAGGAAAGCTATTGCTAAGGCAGAGATGGAAGAACTTGAAAGAAAAGAGGCTGAAAAGAAAGCTATTGCTAAGGCAGAGAAAGAAGAATTAAGACAAGAAGAAGAAAGAAAGATGGCAAGAGATGAAATCCTACGGATTGAAGAAGAGAATAAATTGAAACGACAGGAAATCATACTGCAGCAAGAAATGGAATTGCAACGGCTTAAATTGGAAACAGCAAAACTTAATTCGCAGGGTGCTGCAGCAAGCCAAAATGATAATGCTCAATCGGGATCTTCTTCCAACCGACTTAAGGGCAATTATTACTTTAAGCTACCACCGTTCAAGTTACACGTGGACGATCTATCATCATGGCTGGCGCGCTTTGAGGATATATGTAAGGTCAATAACCTTGACAAAACAGCATGGGCACTTAAACTCAAGGAATTTCTGGATGGCGAACCTGCAAGTGCAGCACAAAATATTGATCCGACATTAGCCACAGACTATGAGGCCATTAAGACTTTGTTATTACGTCGGTTCCATTTGAACGAAGAGGCATGTAGATTACGTTTCAAAAGTTTGTTGCCAGATAATAATAAAGACTTTACAGGTTTTATTGCTAACATACGCAATACTTTTAACAGATGGGTTGAACTAGCAGGTGTCAACAAATCTTACGACAAGTTAGTCGATTTGTTATTGAGGGATAAAGTGTTACCTTCTGTCAGCCCACCGTTCTTTGCTTATCTGCAAGAACGGAAACCAGAAACTATTGATGAGTTAGAAAAAATTTCTTTAAATTACTGCACCGCTCATCCGAATGCTAACATTTCTGGCTCGTTAATAAGAGAACCTCTTCCTGTAGCCTCCAATATGGCATATCATAGTAATAACAAACCTAGAACACACAGTGTGGACAGAGGTAGGTTCAAGGGAAACTATGACATTAATTTTCATAAGGGACGTAATAGCTTTAACAATAACTTTAATAGAGGAAGACCACAAAACAGAAATTATTCACCTCAGTCCAGATACAACAGTAATCCACGTAACTCAAGTTATAATCGTTCATATAATGATAATAACGGTAACAATTGGAACAACAGCAATAATTATAACTCGAGACATCGAGATAACAGTTACAATAGAGGACAACGGAATAATTCAACTGATTATTCTCGTCATCGTTCTCATTCTCGTAGATCGACAAATTATAATCATAATACAGGGGCAGCCGTTACTACTGCTACAACCCCTGGGGTTCAGAGTTCACCTACTAATAACAAAATACAGTCCTCGTCTACTTGTTTTGCAATGAATTATAACGTGGCAAATAGTTGCCCAAAATGTAATCTTATATTTCAGAAGGCAAAAGAGACAGTTCTGAACTGCGGACACATTCTACCAGAAGTCAGTCTAGCCGTCAATGACGGAACAGGCTCGCTGATCTTCAACAGAGGAAAAGTTAATGGATCCGTCGTCTCAGTTTTAAGAGATTCGGGATCGACAACGATCGGAATCCGTCAGTCACTTGTTCATCCAAAGTGTGCAACTGGAGAACATGTCAGGTGCATGACCTTTGGTGGAACCATAGAATGTTATCCAACTGCTATTATACATATTGATACACCTTTTTTCACAGGCAACGTTAAAGCATGCATGTTAAGAAACCCAATTGCCGACCTTATGGTGGGATGCATACACGGAAGTAAAGATTGCACACCAGAAGAGATTATTGAATGGGAAAAAAATAATCTATGCATCGGAAATGCAGTAATAACCAGAGCACTTACGAAACAATTAGAGACTATGGACACTGAAAACAAGGAAACTGACAAACATGAAAGTATCGAGGTTCATTCTGCTATTGACCGAGTATCCTTTGCTGCAAAACAGAAGAAAGACAGGTCATTAACAAAATTTTTTGCACTGGTAGACAAAGTTGGCAATCTTGCTATGAACAATAATAATAGTCATTGGTTTATTATTAAAAAATGACATTCTACTAAGATGTTTTATGGATAAAACTCATGTAAGACAACAGGTCATGGTACCTGTTGCTTTTAGACGGTACATACTTCAACACGCACATGATTCTAAGTGCGCAGGTCACATGGGATATACTCGGACACGTTCTCGAGTATTATCTTCTTTTTTTGGCCAGGAGTGTCACGTGATATTTCACAGTACGTACGCTCCTGTACGATATGCCAAGAAGTGAAAGCACGAGGAGCCTTTCATACGGCGCCTATTCAGGCTTGTGACATATCTGTGAGACCCTTTGACAAGATGGCCATTGATATTATTGGCCCACTTTTACCATCAGCCAGAGGACATAGATTTATTCTCACGTGCATCGATTTATGCACACGATGGCCAGAAGCCATTCCATTGAAAACAACCACCACCATAGATGTAGCTGATGCACTACACCTGATCTTCTCTAGAGTAGGTTTTCCTAGTAAACTTTTGTCAGATCATGGATCTCAATTTATTTCTGAGACTATGACAGAAGTAATGAAGACTTGGAATATCGATAGAAATCTCAGCAGCATTTATCACCCAATGAGTAATTGTGCTGTAGAAAGACTTAACCGCACACTCAAACAAATGTTACATAAAGTTACAGTTAACCATCCACAGGACTAGGACAGAGTACTCCCAGCGGTGTTATTCGCTTATCGAGAGGTGCCACATGAACAAACTGGCTTCTCTCCGTTTCAATTAGTCTTTGGCGCTCCACCAAGAGGTCCTATGGGACTAATAAAAGACTTATTGATTGACTCCAAGATGACTCAGGATACCCAGTCATCCTATGAATACGTAATTAATCTCCGGAATAACATTATTGATGCCTGCAAAATGGCAACAGCGTCATCTGAGGCTGCTAAAGCAAAAGCTAGAACTTTCCAAAACAGTAGTAGACGATTACGTCAATTATTTCCAGGAGATCAAGCTTATGTGTTATTGCCACATAACAATAATAAACTACTCATCTCGTGGAACGGTCCATACCAGGTTATCAATAAGATTTCTGATGTTGATTATGTCCTGGACATTAAGGGACATCATAAAATATTCCACATAAATATGCTCAAACAATTTCATACTCGACCTGAACATCTACAAGCTATTTTTTCATGAACTAGATGACACTGTCGTACCTAGATGTCACTATTCTAATTTGTCTGTTATCCAGGAAGAAGAATCTTCTTTTCCTGAGGTACAGTTAGCTTTACCTGTACCTGTAGTACAGCCTAGTGAATCTTGGTGGGACGTAACCATCTCCTCGTCGGTTACACCGCAACAGCATCAACAGATTGCTGAACTTCTACAATCTTATCCAGATGTGTTGACCGACGTTCCAGGTCGCACATCAGTCATTAGTCATGACATCACTCTTAACGATGATACTCCAATTCGGGTACATCCATATTCTGTTCCTCTACACTTTCTTACTAAAACTACTAAGGAACTTGAACAGATGTTATCTTTAGGAATTATTGAAACTAGTAATTCCCCATTTTCTTCTCCATTAGTTATTGTCCGAAAGAAGGACAATAACATTAGACTATGCGTCGACTATAGAAAATTAAATGCACAAACGATAGTTGATAGCGAACCACATCCACTTCTCGACGACTTACTGCCATGTCTATCGACCGCAACTATATTCACTAAGATAGACTTAACTGAAGGTTATTGGCAGATACCACTAACCGAAAAAGCTAAATACTACACAGCGTTTTCCGCTCCGCAAGGTCTATACCAGTGGAATGTTATGCCTTTTGGGCTTGTTAACGCTTCAGCTACCTTTGTTCGCATGATGCGACACATTTTTTCAGGTAGACCAGACATTATTACATACATAGACGACATATGCTTATTTAGTTCATCTTTTGAGGAACATTTTTTGGGTCTTGAAAACGTTTTGGACATATTAAGAAGGAACAATTTAACTGCTAAGCCCACAAAATTACAAGTAGCATTTCATGAAATAACTTTTTTGGGTCACATTATTGGAGCAGGATATATCCGAACACTACCCAGTACAGTTTCTAAAATTTTAAACATTTCCGTTCCTCAAACGAAGAAACAGGTTAGAAGCTTGTTAGGTCTAGTCCAATATTACAGTAGATTCGTACCTAACTTGTCATCTATCACGGCTGTCTTGTCCTCATTATTAAAGAAGGACATGCCAGTGAAGGTGACATGGACTAGTGAGTGTAATAATGTTTTCCTTAATATTATTAACATATTTTCAAACCCACCAATCTTGAGACTAACTGATGTTTCCAAAAAGTTTATTCTCCGCACAGATGCGAGTAACTACGGAATTGGCGCATGTTTGCTCCAATATCATGACGACATCCGCCATCCAAACTTGTACGTCTCACGGAAACTGAAACCACCAGAAGTCAAATACTCCACTGTCGACCGCGAACTTTTAGCAGTGGTGTGGGCACTAACGAAGTTGGAAAAGTTCCTGCTGGGAGCCCCGTTCGTAGTACAGACAGACCAGAAAGCCGTAGCATCACTACGACGGGCGAATCATAAAAGTCCAAAGCTCACCAGATTCGCTATTCTCCTTCAACCTTTTGACTTCTCAATCGAGTACATCACAGGAGCAGATAACGTCTTGGCAGATACTCTATCTCGAAATCCTACTGATGTCGAGTCCTGAACTATATTAACGTCGCAGATACTTACTCAAAATAAATAGCACTATAATGGCTATTCTATATAGACATGAACTATTGCCTACAATACAAGTATCTGCTTACTAAAGACTTTATATACGAAATGAATGAAATCAATTGACTCTATGTTCGTATTTACGCCAGGACTTTGCTTGATATCCTTTAATGATAAAACTATTGGACACATTTCCGTGCATCAAGTGAACATAATAGAAAACACTATCAAAGTAACTCAGTATGCGACATGAACTATTGTCAATAACGTCGATACTTATGAACTGAAACACTTAAACATTTGTTTGTTAATTGGAATTCACAAGGATCAAGCCTACGTATGGATCATCTTATCCAACTTTAATTAATTTTAATTAAGTCGTTAAAATAATGGAAATTAAAATGAAAGTGAGATAAATATGAAAAAAAATGAAATGAAATTTGAAAAATTAAATAAGAAAAAAAATAAGAACTCACATGATTCTTAGATAATGTTATTGTATGTAACTATTATATTATATAGTTAATAATTATGTGGATACATCACATACTACATTATTGTTTAAATTAATTAATTTAGATAGGTATTAACAACTTAATACTAAACTTAATTAATGTCCAACACACATAACTAAGTTAAATTTATACATTACTTTTTTCTCTACTTTATTCTTCTTTTATTTATTTCTCTCTTTAACATATCCTTTCATTTTTCTTACATTAGATTTTCAACAACTTTATTCTTATTCCACACTCAATATAATTATTAGTTTAATTTTAACTCTTTATATTAGTCTGACATGACATTTCATTGCGACATATTTTAAGTTAATTAATTATTTAATTAGATATCAACATTAGCCATTCTCTTTTAGTTCATATAAAATTTATGTATAACATTTATGTATAATATGACCATTAATATATTAGATGACTGTTAGATAGTCGACATGACCACGACGTTTGTTCTAGACAGAACATCGTAGGCCATATGCCGCATTTTTTGTTACATTTTTTGATATTGTTAAATTTTTTGATATTCATTCAGATAGGTTTTTGAAAAAAAAATCTATCTAATAGATTTTTTTTCCCCCGGTGGACAGGGAATTGTTACGGTAGATTAATTGACATTGTCTGCTAGAGGTTAGCAGCATGCGATTTTAGGGGTTACAACGTTTAATGTAATGTAAAAAGTATTATTAGCCTAGTGAACGCTGTGACGTTTCAGCGTTGGTAGTCACGCACGGTGACCAAGAGACGGGACCCTTTTTCAAATGACCGTCAAACGGAGAAGACGTGTCTTTATATTCTTATAGTGTCGGGCATGGAAGGCCACACGGTTATATTGTATTTTCTCATGGACATGGGTCAGTCCACTGTTATGATGAAGAAAGATGAAGTTACAGGTTAGTAATTGACTAAACCTTGTCGAGATGAATTAACAGTCCGTTTTAGTTATACTAGTGCCAGACGCATAATCTCACTGTCGGTCGTTGGATTTTCCAACCACGCGTGCATATAGTTATGTCGTTCTACCTACAGTAATTCAGATTACGAGACAAAGGACTGATATGCAAGATAGCTAATTCAACATAGGATTCTAATTTATATTTGTGAAGTAATTCATGATCAACGTACGATGTCTACAGAATGTATAATAAATTGTTTGTTTGGACTCTAGCCATGACTTATCCAGTCTATGAACATTTGGGAATTCAATCATCACTATTATGGTCTCAAGGTAATTTAAACCCACATTCGCGTACTTAACATCAAAGGCACGATGCTCTAAAGATGATGAACAGTAAACCCAGATTCCACGATTGACTATCAAGCTCTCAACAATCCGTTGGGCTAAGTTTGCCGACCCGCCTGTAAGAACTGGTAACCACTCTGCAACAACGGCTTGCAACACCGGGTATGATGTGAACACCCCGACCCGCCATCCAGTACAAATTAGAATTAATATAGGTTTAGTACCATCATTATTAGATTTTAAAGTATGTACTTGTACAGTTTGTCCTTTTTGTTTGATTGAATTGAATATATATATATATATATATATATATATATATATATATATATATATATATATATATATATATATATATATATATATATATATATATATATATATATATATATGTGTGTGACAGGGGCTAGATGGGGGTACCTCACACCCAAGACCCGTGCACCAAGAAAATTTATAAAGGATCGTTTGACAGGGGTTGCAATTATTGGTTGCTTGCAACCCTCTCAGCAGCAGACTTAACAATTCAAGCAACCCAAAGCCTTATGCAGATCAACTTTTAATTCTACCGAACAGCAAACAAACAATCCAACAAACACCCAGTCAGTGTTCATAGACTGTCTGAAAAATAATAAATAAAACAACGTCTAAGTGAACATCAATAGCATGGATAATAACACTTACCATACAGAAAACATGCGCCCACCTGACATCATCAACTATCTCACACACTCATGCGTGTCGCCCAATGCGACTAGTATGGTGTTGTGCATGAGGCTGGCAATCGCACCGGGTAACATAGGTTGCTACCGAAACCACTACTGCAAAAGCATCTGAATGCTCCATGCTGAGGTAAACCACACCGGTGGCCCCATGCTCCCCCAGGAGCGGAGAAGAGAAATATACATTTGGTACGCCCACGTGCTCTCACAAACCATTGTTCACACAACAATAATAATCAACTGGACATAAAATAATATTCTTCAATACATGTACAACAAATAATCTCAATAATGAGAATTAACCACCACCTCACAACTGGTCTATCTCAATATTCGTTACTGCATTCTGAAGCATGTCGTATGTGCCGACTCGTGCGGCTGGGAATCTCATCGCATGAAACACATTATTACAGGAACAACCACTGTAATAGCATAAAAATGCTTCTGTTGGCTTGTGGTGGACACCAGCCGCATTGGTGTTTCCATGCTCCACCAGGAGCAAACAGAGAAACACCTGTCTCAACAAAGGAGTGGCCTCGCGCTCTCCAGAAATCTAAATACATATTCTCACCTCACAGTAACCCATTAAATATACAGTAGAATTATCAATAAACGTGAAATACACTAAATTACTCTTACATAAAGAATACAATATAATTATTCTCGACTTAAGCCAAACTGGGACTAAATACACCGCGTGTCGCTCGGCATAACATATTATAGGTTTACTACGCGGAGCGTGTTTAATCAGACTCGCTATCGCCGCCTTTTATCACCACGAGGCTACTATCTTGCGATCGTTAATCTTATCTAAATTTCCAGTGGAATAGCCTTTCTGAAGAATGAAATAATCGCTCTTAAACTCTCACATCTATCTACCTATCTGTCCCATTAAACATTAAAATAGCCACATCGATATAATTTCAGAATCCTAGAAAACTAATGCTAATTTAAATTAACTCACGTGCTCAAGGCATTTACAGCTTGGCTCTTGTGTGTCTTCTTAGTCTGTTCTCACTGGGCGGCTCTCTCAAACATAGACCGGTTTCGCCGCTTGCTACCCCTTTTTATAAGCCCTGGCCTAACCACTCAATTTACTGCGCGCTACGCGGATTAATCTGCGCCACACAGATAACACACGCGATTATTGCTCCAGAATGCATGAAAACACAGATTTACACAACTAGAGCAAAAACACAACTAATTCGTAGGCTTATTATGGCCTTGTAATAAATCTGCTTGAAGATAACGTGATCAAAAGGCACTAAACCACAGAGACAATATGACTGACCAGATGGGGCCAGCGCCTAGAACGACAGACCTCAAAATGGCGCTGTCACATATATATATATATATATATATATATATATATATATATATATATATATATATATATCGATATATATATATATATATATATATATATATATATATTCTTCTTCTTCTTCTTCTTCCGTCCTTAGCCACCGACCGTCAAAGCAGTCAGTGGCCATTACGCCTAGTGGCGTCTTAGGGCAACAGCAGATAGGTTTTCTTTGCCATTGTTTCCCATCACGCCTAGTGGCGTCTTTGATGACAACATCTTTTGCGAAAGTGCGTGGATTTGTTTCAAAGAATGTTCCCTGATAAAAAGTGTTTTTAACAAAAACTTTCAAGTTTTCATGATTTGTTCCTCGGGTGAGGGCAACATAGAGCTGGCCGTGTCCGAAAACAGGTTCAGGAACGAAAACTCCTACGTGATCAAAAGATTGTCCTTGCGCCTTATTGATCGTCATTGAAAATGCTAAAATCACTGGGAATTGACGACGTCGCATCCTAAGTGGCAAACTGCGCTCGCTCGGTTCTAAGTCAATGCGAGGAATTAAGACTCGTTCTCCCTTATTACTGCCAGTGATAATTTCTGCATCAATTGAATTCCGATGCAAGACTTTTATGATCAAACGCGTGCCATTCAATAGTCCGTTTTTGCGTTCAGATTTCGCAATAGCATGATACATGCAGCAACCTTTAATTTCAGTAAATGCGGTGGCATTCCTGATGGGCACTGCTCGTTAAGGAACTTGGTTGGGAAATCAACTGCATCGTTGGGATCCTCGGAAATCATGGTATCTATGCTCCAATAAACCGTGTCATTTCCAGCGGGCAGCTCCAACAATAAGTCTGCAATACTTTAAATTAAAATTTTGTCTTGAAGAAACAATCAAAAACTTACATTTTAAGGTTATTTTTAACAAAATTATGAGTTAAATCCGTTTCCGGAATGAAACTGGGTTCTACAATCAAAAACTTACACTTTATTCATATATCACTGTCACTCACTTTGCGTTGCACAATTCACCGACTTTTCTTCGTTGAGTGTTACTATTTTCGGGAGAGTACATATAAGGGAAACAATACAATTAATGTCTAACTTTCAACCACAATTGCATCCCTTAGATGTGACCGACGTAACAAACGGCGAGAATTATGGAGTTTGATGATGATAATTATGCAGATAACTGCACGCATGAATAGTATATTTTATGTCATATGTACAGAGAATTGTATAAATTTAAAACAGCTGAGACTATTGTACTGATTAGTCCCATGTTAAGGTTTTAACGCGTATCTGAGATGGCCCAGGTATATACTTTCGGTTCAGTGCTCAAAGCCCCTGGACAGTGTTGATGTAACCCAGAACAGTGCATCTAAAACTGTGAAACACAGACCACTGATAACACACTAGCAGGTCTTTTAGTGAGAAGCAGTTACATTTGACAAACAAGCAAACATTACGTTAAACAACACAACAGACTGAGGTACCATCTATATCACAAGTGCAGGATTAGCACAACAGATCCCTGTACCTGTGGCGTCAGACGCATGAACGAACGAACAAACGAAACCTTTATTTCATCAGGGTAAAGAAATAGGCATAATTGCCTTTTTACATTTCTGCCCTGCAATACAATTTTCAGCGTCTTAAAAATTAAAATATTAACAACTTCAGACAGTATCAATTAATATTATCATCACAATCAGAAACTTAGCACACACAAGTACATTTACTCATATTCACGCACATAGAGAGAGGGAGAGAGAGAGAGAGAGGAGAGAGAGAGATAGAGAGAGAGAGAGAGAGAGAGAGAGAGAGAGAGAGAGAGAGAGAGAGAGAGAGAGAGAGAGAGAGAGAGAGAGGTCAAGCAATAGAGTTACTTAATATAAAAAATTCAATTTAAAATGAAAATATTACAATGATAGTTAAATGCTCGTGGAAACGTTGAAATAACTGAAACAGAATTGTCGTTAAATGTGTATACAAGATTTCATGACATGTGAATGCAGATGTCTTTTGAATGTGGCGTAATTATCAGTTTTGACAGACTTGGGTAGGGAATTCCATGCTAAAGCACCTGCATAACTAAAACAACTTCGGAAGAGGTCAGTTCGAGGTTTTGCAAGGTCCAAAAGTAGGTCGCCACGTATAAAATATGAGCAGTATTTATAGTGAAAGAACATTTGCAAGTATAAAGGCGTTCTGCCGTGTAAAATTTGATGCACAAATAGATCTTGGAAGAAAAGAATTTTTTAAGAGGAAGAACATTCAGCCGTGAAAATAGCTGAGCACTTGGAATGTTATCATTCAGGCAAACAAGTCGTAGCGCCCTTTTATGCAGGGATTCTAGACGTTTCAAAAACGACAAGCCACAGCGACTCCAGATATTTGAGCAATAAGAAAGGTGACTTTGAATATGTGCATAATAGAATAAAAGTCTAGAGTGCGTACATAAAAAATGTTTGATTTTTGAGAGTTGAAACAACTTTTGTGAGATCTTGTTTGCGATGAAATAGACATGTGACTTCCAGCTTAGAGACTGGTCGATGACCACACCCAGCAGGCTGTGGTCCGTAACTTGCTTAATACGTTCTCCGTTGTGGCGAGAGGTTTTATTTGGCTCTTGGATCAGTATAGTACTGACAATTACAGAAATAGAATTTCTGCAGAAAATGGTGAAGTCCCAGTGTCTGAGAGGACTACTGGTATCACAAAGTAGTTACGGCTGTGAATGTTCTGATCTCGAAAACAATAGTAGAGAGGAGACCGACATAAAGCGCCACCTCCGCTGTGTAACTAATTGTGATATTAAACAAAGCAAGGAAACAGATTTTTACTTAACAATGATAAAATTGACAAGTCGTTCAAAATACAATTTCCTTATATTTTATTTAGTATATATACACTATCTACTCTTGTGCTGAAAGGTGAATGTTGCAAAAAATGGAATGAAATGAATTGGAAAGTTTACATATGATTTACAAATATTTATATTTATAAATATTACAACACGTTTTCCAATTATAGGAACAAAATTTATATCAGCTGTGCTGTTAATTAAGGATATAACGTTTATCAGCTATGCTGTTATTTACGTATAATTTATCCACTATGATCTTATTATTGTCTCTTGCTACGCTAATTCACGTTTTCTTCATTGACAGTTCTATGCTCACAATGCCGACAGAAATGGTACTAATGTGTACTCATCTCTCTTAAGTCTGTTCTTCTTTGTTTGGTTCACACCACCGGCAGAGTATCGTTCCTTTAGCCCACCCAAGACTGAGGGGGACAAAAGATGTAGAGTCTGGTCAACCTCTATGCTCCTGCGGAGTTCCAGGCAGCGGGATTGACTCGAACATACGACCTCAGGTTTTTAGGACACAATTAAACCTGTAACAAAGCAAAAATAGGGGCTAATTTCTGTCCTCAAGCCCACCTATTTCTAGTGTGAGTGAAATGAGCGTGTCTCCGATGTATGCATGTGGGATGAATGACAACATGGCTCAGTATGATTTAGCAATAGCGAGACAAGACAGGTGTCTACTTGCAAAACATTCTTTCTGATAAACTAATACATGGATACATTCAATAATATAGATTCAATACATGAATACATTTTATACATGAATACATCCCATAATATAAATCAATACATGAATAAATCCAATAATATGTACACCTAGGTGTGATACAACAATGTCCTTCCCCCTATACTATATCACGCCCTCTCTGACAATAGCTGGTAACATATATCCTAACAATATTGTTATGTTCTTATGATAGCAGTATATGAGATGAGGACTGGTTGGTGATATATCAGGTTGGAGTTATAGGAGACAATAGATTGGAGTTAGATGCGACAATAGATTGAGTCCTGACAAGGACTGTTTTGGTTATATTGCAGTTGGTCTTATCTGAGACAATAGATTGAGTTATAGAAGACAATAGATTGAGTCCTAACAAGGACTGTTTTGGTTATATTGCAGTTGGTCTTATCTGAGACAATAGATTGAGTTATAGGAGACAATAGATTGAGTCCTAACAAGGACTGTTTTGGTTATATTTACAGTTTGGAATTATCAGAGACAATAGACTGAAGTTATAGACTGACAATAGATTGAAGTATAGGAGACAATAGGTTGAAGTATGAGTCCTATTAGTCTTCGTCTATTCAATCATAATAGGAAATACAATCATTATACTTAATTCCCCCCAAGATACAATCAGTAACCTGATAGGTAGTATAAATGACACACAACAAATACCAACGGTTATCGTAAAAATATTTACCCTCCTAAGATTTTAAACTGGCCAGGTTTTGACGCGACTTAGTGAAGTAGGTTGCAGGTCGATGCCCTCAGGTAAGTTACCATAAATCAAGGTGACAGCTTCTCCCTCTTCAGTCTGTATCTCTGGCGTCAAGTTCGGGGTTGCGTGGTTAGCATAAAATCCGCCCGATTATATAGTCAAGTAACTACTTGAGGAAAGCTTTCGGTTGGTTCCTGGCGGAGCAAGTTGATTGGTTTCCTCCGGTTTTGTACCTGGTCTCATACAGCCTAATTTTATTCAGTTTTCATCGGCCATCTTGCGTGAACAAGATGGCCGTTAATTTATTCTGTCTCAGAGACTGGTGAACGTTGATCGTTGATTGGTTGAAGCAAATCTGTATCTCGACATAGTGATTAACAAAGTAGTGGGTTACACTTCGTTTCACGACATAGCCCCCTCCTTTCCTAGCTGTGACTTGTCATAGCTGACGTGTAAACCCCTGCTGTGGTTAATCCTTTTGCGTCTGTCCTTCCAGAGTACTAGGGTGTCGACTTAAAAAATCAGCTCCTACATTGTCTCTTCCCGGAATGTAATTCACGGTAAAGGAATAAGGCGCAAGAAGCAGACTCCACCTTAGCAATCTCGAATTTAGCTTTTTAGATGCAGGCAAGAATGTTAAAGGTTGGTGATCGCTTTGGACAATGAAGTGTGTCCCATACAGATAAGGTGAAAATTTGTTGATGGACCAAATTAGAGCTAAACATTCCTTCTCTATGGTCGAGTAGTTCAACTCAGCTGCATTCAGCTTCCTACTGGCGTAGGCGACTGGTAAAAGTTTCTCCGGCTGGGCTTTTGATTTCTGCAAGAGAGTTGCACCAATACCTATACTGCTAGCGTCCGTTCTTAATACAAATTCCTGTGTGATATCGGGTAGTGTAAGGATGGGTTTGCTGGTGAGTTTTGCTTTTAGCTCTGTGTAAGCTTTTTCACAATCAGCATTCCATTGGATTTTGTCAGGCTGTCCTTTCTTCGTTAAGTTAGTTAATGGTGCACACAGAGAGTTAAAATGGGGTATGTACTTCTGATAGAACCCACATAAAGACACGAATGATCTCACATCTTTCTTCGTTTGAGGTCTGGGTGCCTTCTTTAGCTTCTCTATATTCTTTGGGTCAGGAGACATATGACCTGTAGAAATAGTGTGACCTAAGAATTCCAACTCCTTACAACCGATATAGCACTTGGTTGGACGTGCAGTCAATCCAGTTTCTCTCAGTCTGTCAAACAACATGGAGAGCGCTACTATATGCTCTTCAAATGTGTTTGTAGCAACAAGAATGTCATCCATAAAGTTAGTGATATGGGGATTTTGTAGAGGTTCCAATAATTTCCTCATCATTCTTGAAAAGATACTTGGAGCATTTTTCAGCCCAAAGGGTAGTACATTAAACTCGTAGTGTCCGTCTGATGTACTGAATGCCAGCATTTTCCTAACTTCTGGTTTCACTGGTATTTGGTAGTATCCCTTGCTTAGATCTACCTTCGATAAATACCTAGCCTTACTCAGTGTAGAGAACAGCTGGTTGGTGTCAGGTAATGGGTATACCTGAGATTCTGTGATCGCATTAAGCTTCCGGTAGTCAATACATAACCTGTGTTCACCACTCGGTTTTCTCAATAGCACCACACTTGAGCTATAGGGAGAGTCTGACTTCGAGATAATTTTCTCCTTCAACAGATAATCAACTTCCTCCCTTAGTGCTTGGGCTTTCGCATAGGGTATAGGGTATGTTCTCATGCATACTGGGGTAGGGTCGGTAACCTTCATGTCGTACTCTAACAGATTTGTCCGACCTGGCTTATCTGTGAGCACATCAGCATGGGTTTCCAACACTTTCTGAACCCTCTTCTTCTGCTCTGGAGTTAAATGTTCACTAATATTTACTTGAACATAATCCTCTGTAGTTGTGAGTGGATACTCCATAGAGTGAAGTGGTTCACCGTGCATTTCTGTTGCAATGGCTAGGGTCATAATATGTGCAACTTCTGATGATTCCTTGTCATAGTATTTTTTTAAGAAGATTGACATGATATACCTTCTCCTTTCCTTTCTTGTCAATCTTATAATTGGTCCTGGAAAGTTTCTCCAGTATGACATAGGGTCCCTGCCATCCAATCTGCAATTTATTATTGCTGCTTGGCAACAGTAATAACACCTTTTCACCCACCTCCAGTTCCCTATCCTTTGCTTTTTTGTTGTAGTACGCAGCATGCTTCCTCCTGGCCTGTCTTAAGTTATCATTGGCCAGTTTCCAACCTGCTTTCAATCGAGATGTCAACTCGTTGACGTACTGGTATGCGGAAGTCACTGTTTCCTCTGCCTTTTCATCAGTCCATGTCCGCAGCAATGCTTCCAGTGGACCTTTTATTGGTCTTCCAAACAACAATGTAGCTGGAGCCAATCCAGTTGAGTTGTGGGGTACTTCCCTATATGCAAATAGTGCAGCGGGTAAGTATGTATCCCAAGTATCAGGTTTTTTCACTCGCCAGCTTTCTAAGGATTGAAATTAGCGTACCATTGAACCGCTCTACTTGACCGTTCCCTTGGGCATGGTAGGGACTACAATGATAGTGCCTGGCTTGAAATATCCTGAATACTTCTTGTGTTAGCTTTCCCTTAAACTGAGACCCATTGTCAGTCAATATCTGATGCGGGAAACCTAATCGGGTAAATATTGTCAACAGGGCCTCTGCCACGTGCTTTGAATCTATAGCTGACATGGCCACTGCTTCTCCCCACATAGAGCAAGTATCAACCAAGGTTAAGATGTAAGCATTTCTCTTCTTGGTCCTAGTGAGGGGTCCAACAATATCTACTGCAACACGTTCAAAAGGGGTTCCCATAATAGGCATTTCTCTCAGTGTTGCTGGTGCAGTCCTATGCTTAGGAGCTACTCTTTGGCATTCTGGACAAGATCTTACATATCTTTTTATGTCCTCTGTAATTCCTGGCCAGAAGTAGTGACAGGCTATCCTTTGTCCAGTGGCCCCTATTCCCATATGTCCACTGAAGGGTATAGCATGTCCTAGCGTCATAACCTTCTCCCTGTAAGATTTTGGCACTACAAGCTGTCCATGCCCTTTAGGTCCTGTTCCAGCTTTTCTGTATAGTAGGCCATTCTTCATATACAAGTCTCCTTTCTCTGGAGGGTTATGGGCTTTAGGCAATTTGCCAAAACAAGGCTTCAATGTGCTGTCTGCTGCTTGAGCCTTTTTCATCTCTTCTGGATGAGTATTGATAGGATTCTCCTCCATTTTCCTGGAGCTTTCCCTGGTCTGGACTGTTGCCATAACTACAGGTTTTATAGGTTCTCCAAGGAAAACATACCTACACCCCAAAATCAAAGGGTAAATAGGGTCGTCCATCACTGCTGCTTTGATTTCTCCTTCCACATAGCGAGAACTTATGTTGATTCGAGCTATGGGTAGTGTCATGGTTCTTGCTCCCTTGATCGGTCCTCTGATTTCCACTGTTTCTGTGGTTATCTGGTCAGGACTCACTAAAGAAGAGCACACAACTGAATCAAAGTCCAATCCTGTGTCATATAAACACAGTACTTGAGTGCCATTCACGGTCACTTCCTCACAGACAGGGGGATGATGGAAGTCTTTCTGACTTACTGCCATTTCCTTCCTTCCCTGATTCCCTGTTGTAACACATGCAGCATGATGAGGAGGATTCTTCTTTCTGCAGTCCGCAGTATTGTGGTTACTCATTAGACAAGTTTTACACCACTTTCCTTCCTTCCGGTAAGGTGTCTTATCCGATCTTAGAGGGTTTTTGTCCTTTTGGAGAAATCTTTGTTTGTTCCTTGTGGCATGGTCCTTTTGTTCATATTTGGTATAGTTTTGTGATGATTTGAAGTTTTCACCCTGCTTCTTCTTATTTCCTAATAATTCTGCCTGAGCTGCTTGATATCTCTCAGCAACAGTTACAATATCTCCCAATCTCTCTGCTCCTTGTTCCATGATAAACTTCCTCATTTCTTGAGGCATGGACTCTTTCACTTGCTCCATCATTATCATTTCTTTCAGGTCCTGACACTTTCCTAAACTACTCCATTTTTCCAAATAGGTTTCCAATCTAGCAGAGAACTGGTGATAGTTTTCTCCTGGAAGAAGTTTAGCTGTTCGGAATTTCTTTCTATATGATTCTGAGTTCTTTTCATATCTCACAAGCAGTGCCTGTTTCAGGATTTCATAATCTTCCTGGTCATCTCTTGAGAGCTTCAAATATACATCGTAGGCAACACCTCTCAATCCCTGAGATAGTTTAAGACTCCACTTTTCTTTCACTAAGCCATAGGTAGTGGCAAGTCTTTCGTATCTATCCAGGTACGACTCAATGGCGTCTTCTTTCTCAACAAATGGGTCCAGATGAAAATTCATGGCCCCACTTGAGGTGCTCTGGCTGGAGCTACTCTCAGAGTGAGGTGAGCTCCCACCATTATTGCCAGTATTTGCCTGAATTTCAAGCTCTTTTAATCTCAACTGATGGTCTCTCTCTGCTTGTAATTTCCTTTCCTCGGCTTCAATTTTCTTTGCCTCATTTTCAGCCTCCCATTTCTTGGCTTCCATTTCTAATCTTTTGTCTTCTCTCTCAGCTTCTGCTTGCAACCGCCTTTCCTCAGCCTCAAATTTCTTTGCTTCTCTATCAGCCTCTAATTTCCTTGCTTCAGTCTCTAATTGCAACTTTCTTTCTTCCCTATCCATGTGTTTGTCCACTTCTGTTGTGACATACTGAGTAAGAGCATCACCTGTCATATTTAATTCCTTACCCATCTGCATGACCGCAGTCCTGAACTTCACTAGATCAGCCATGGCGTTACTTAGAGAGGGTATGTAAATTTACTATAACCAAATTATTGTAATTAAAATTAATTACTTTAAATGAACAAAAAATTTCCGTGCAACTTTGTGAGCATCAACTATTTACTGAGTACTAAATGGTACTCCTCCTAAGAAAATATTGTTTTAAAAATCCTAAAATAGAATTTTTTTTTCAAAAAATAAAAATTTATTTTCTTATGTTACCTATGGGTGGCACAAGATAGAGTGTAGATAGATGAATAGACTAAGTATGGCTCAAGATATACAGAAATATCCCAGGAACGAGCCCCCAGTGTGGCGAGAGGTTTTATTTGGCTCTTGGATCAGTATAGTACTGACAATTACAGAAATAGAATTTCTGCAGAAAATGGTGAAGTCCCAGTGTCTGAGAGGACTACTGGTATCACAAAGTAGTTACGGCTGTGAATGTTCTGATCTCGAAAACAATAGTAGAGAGGAGACCGACATAAAGCGCCACCTCCGCTGTGTAACTAATTGTGATATTAAACAAAGCAAGGAAACAGATTTTTACTTAACAATGATAAAATTGACAAGTCGTTCAAAATACAATTTCCTTATATTTTATTTAGTATATATACACTATCTACTCTTGTGCTGAAAGGTGAATGTTGCAAAAAATAGAATGAAATGAATTGGAAAGTTTACATATGATTTACAAATATTTATATTTATAAATATTACAACACGTTTTCCAATTATAGGAACAAAATTTATATCAGCTGTGCTGTTAATTAAGGATATAACGTTTATCAGCTATGCTGTTATTTACGTATAATTTATCCACTATGATCTTATTATTGTCTCTTGCTACGCTAATTCACGTTTTCTTCATTGACAGTTCTATGCTCACAATGCCGACAGAAATGGTACTAATGTGTACTCATCTCTCTTAAGTCTGTTCTTCTTTGTTTGGTTCACACCACCGGCAGAGTATCGTTCCTTTAGCCCACCCAAGACTGAGGGGGACCAAAGATGTAGAGTCTGGTCAACCTCTATGCTCCTGCGGAGTTCCAGGCAGCGGGATTGACTCGAACATACGACCTCAGGTTTTTAGGACACAATTAAACCTGTAACAAAGCAAAAATAGGGGCTAATTTCTGTCCTCAAGCCCACCTATTTCTAGTGTGAGTGAAATGAGCGTGTCTCCGATGTATGCATGCGGGATGAATGACAACATGGCTCAGTATGATTTAGCAATAGCGAGACAAGACAGGTGTCTACTTGCAAAACATTCTTTCTGATAAACTAATACATGGATACATTCAATAATATAGATTCAATACATGAATACATTTTATACATGAATACATCCCATAATATAAATCAATACATGAATAAATCCAATAATATGTACACCTAGGTGTGATACAACAATGTCCTTCCCCCTATACTATATCACGCCCTCTCTGACAATAGCTGGTAACATATATCCTAACAATATTGTTATGTTCTTATGATAGCAGTATATGAGATGAGGACTGGTTGGTGATATATCAGGTTGGAGTTATAGGAGACAATAGATTGGAGTTAGATGCGACAATAGATTGAGTCCTAACAAGGACTGTTTTGGTTATATTGCAGTTGGTCTTATCTGAGACAATAGATTGAGTTATAGAAGACAATAGATTGAGTCCTAACAAGGACTGTTTTGGTTATATTGCAGTTGGTCTTATCTGAGACAATAGATTGAGTTATAGGAGACAATAGATTGAGTCCTAACAAGGACTGTTTTGGTTATATTTACAGTTTGGAATTATCAGAGACAATAGACTGAAGTTATAGACTGACAATAGATTGAAGTATAGGAGACAATAGGTTGAAGTATGAGTCCTATTAGTCTTCGTCTATTCAATCATAATAGGAAATACAATCATTATACTTAATTCCCCCCAAGATACAATCAGTAACCTGATAGGTAGTATAAATGACACACAACAAATACCAACGGTTATCGTAAAAATATTTACCCTCCTAAGATTTTAAACTGGCCAGGTTTTGACGCGACTTAGTGAAGTAGGTTGCAGGTCGATGCCCTCAGGTAAGTTACCATAAATCAAGGTGACAGCTTCTCCCTCTTCAGTCTGTATCTCTGGCGTCAAGTTCGGGGTTGCGTGGTTAGCATAAAATCCGCCCGATTATATAGTCAAGTAACTACTTGAGGAAAGCTTTCGGTTGGTTCCTGGCGGAGCAAGTTGATTGGTTTCCTCCGGTTTTGTACCTGGTCTCATACAGCCTAATTTTATTCAGTTTTCATCGGCCATCTTGCGTGAACAAGATGGCCGTTAATTTATTCTGTCTCAGAGACTGGTGAACGTTGATCGTTGATTGGTTGAAGCAAATCTGTATCTCGACATAGTGATTAACAAAGTAGTGGGTTACACTTCGTTTCACGACATCCGTCTAGAGATAAAGATAACGTATTTGGTTGACAGTGCAGAATCTTTTGGCGGGTTGAGATAATCAAAGATTGAGTTTTGTTTTTATTAATGGACATACTATTAATAGTGCACCAAACTTGTACAATGTCTAGGTGATGCTGTAAAAGAGACTGAACAGTGTTAATGTCTGTGCCAGCTACTGTTACTGCGGTATCATCAGCAAACATAAGACAATCGTCATGTGGCAATGACAAGGGCAGGTCATTGATGAAGATGCTGAAGAGTAAGGGTCCTAGTATCGAGCCCTGCGGGACACCCATTGTAGTGGTGTATGATTTAGAGAGCACATTATTGTATAAGACTCGTTGTGTTCTGTTTTCAAGGAATGATTTTATTAATGTGATCACTTGTGGATGAAATTTGAACACCGCAAGCTTTTGTATCAGCAACGAGTGGTCTATTGTGTCAAATGCTTTGTAAAGGTCGATTAATAATACTCCATTTATTTTTTCGCAGTTGATATTAGAATGCCAGATTTCGGTAACCTTAGTCAACAAGGATTGACAAGAGTGTTTGGGTCGAAATCCAGATTGGTTTTCATGTATAAGATTGTAGCTGTTCAGTGAAGAAAGAATATGTTTATACATGTGTCGTTCAAGAGGCTTAGTTATGACTGATAGTAGGGAAATCGGCCGGTAGTTTGTGACGACATTAATATCACCTTTTTTTAGGTACTGGTACCACTAAGCCTGTTTTCAGTCGTTGAGGAAACACTTTCTTTGTGAGGCACAGATTGTAAATGTAAGTGAGTGAGTCGCATACAACAGGCTCTGCAATCTGAAGTATCCTCGAAGATATTCCATCTTCACCGCAAGATTTCTTCTGAGGTAATGATTTAATTAAAATAGAGACCTCCGAGATTGACAGTAAAGGTAATTCAGGAAGGTGGGCTTCGTTTAACCTCGATTGAACGAAATCAGAAAGAACAGTACAAGTTAGTTGCTGATGATTTATCCCGGATGTTCGTGCGATCGACGAGAAGAACTGGCAAAATTCATCAGCATTAATGTTTGTAGCTTGCTGTCGGAGGTTATGCTGGCGTACATTTGTGAGAAGGTTAATAGCGCTCCAAATTTTAGATGAGCTCCGGCCGTCGCCAATAATGGATCTGAGGTGCTGTCTTTTAGATTTCCTTAAAATGTACTGCGCTAAGTTTCTATATTTTCTATAGCTTGCATGGTCTCCAATCTTCTTGAAATAGTCTCGCTGTTGCCTAGTTTTCAGATATTCCAAAGTTATCCATGGAGGCATAATTTTTGACTTGACACGTTTTATACGCTCAGGAGCATGTTTGTTAAGAACTGAAGTGAATGCTGTCAGCCATATTTCTAGGGCTTCAGTCGGGTCAGATACTCCATAGACATTATCAAAAGGTGTCGCTAAGAGATCAGACAAGAACTTGGAGCTATCAAAGTTCTTGAATATTCGTGCTTGTACAACCTGGTGACAGAGTTTAGGAATTCGAACTCCCTTTTTCGTCCAGGTGCAACATATGGGGTAGTGATCGCTTAGACCACATACGGGAAAGCAGACTTCAATGATGTGAGCAGTGTTAGTAACATACAGATGATCTATGCAGGTTGATGACTTGTCTGTGCCCCCTGGATGGTAGCGATATCAACTGGTTCAGGTTGTACAGGGCATACAAATTATCCCAATTAACGTTTCGCTTCAAGGCATCAATATTGAAGTCTCCCATTATTAATAGTTCCAAAGAAGTTATCCAGACTTTGTCCATCATGTCCGAGAACTAATCTAGCCATTCCATTCTGGAATCCGGATTGCGGTATATAAAGCCAATTAATATAGAGGTAGTGTGTGGGAGTCGGACTTCCAGCCACATGCATTCAACTTCAGGACATTCGAAATCAACGCGTCTTATAGCTTTGATGCTTGTGTGCACATAGGCAGCCACACCTGTTTCAAACCTAATTGATGGATCCCGACGGAAAATTTCATAATTTGCAATTTGCAGTTCTTGGTTAGAAATGTGTTCATTAAGTCTAGTTTCTGTTACACCAAAAATATGAAAGTATGCATTGTTATTATAGAGTATGGAAATAATTTCAGCCAATTTACTCACATTGTAGAGATGACAAACATTCAGATGTCCCAACCTGAGTCCCTGACGATTTGGGTATTCAGTTGTGATTGTGGGAGCCATATTTTGTGAAATTGATGATCACTAAAATTTCATTGATAACAGGGCTGTTGAAAGTATAAATTTGGTAGATTAGATGACAGCCGAACATGTGTTGCAGGCCTGCTTATTATACAGCAGTGAACGTAGTAGGATATGACAACAATCCACTTCTCTCCACGAAAAAATATTTGGAGATTTTGGGGACCTTGAGCTGACTACTGCCTTTATTAGAGTCATTAATGTAGAAGTATGAAGGCGAACCTTGCTTATCTCTTACTAATGTAATATTGTTTGCACCTCGTTTTCCGCTGATGAATTTAGTTATTTTGTAATCTCATCACGACAGCAGAGGGACAGGAAACAAGATGGGCAGAGCACTTCAGAGAAACTCTGAACAAGGAACCACCAGAGATACAATTGAATGTTCCTGAAGCTGAAAACGATCTAGATGTGAATACAGACATTCCACGCAAAGAAGAAATCATCACAGCAATCAAAGGATTAAAGAACGGCAAAGCTCCGGGCCATGATAACTTAAATGCAGAGCTATTTAAGACAGACCCTGAGCTAGCAGCAGAACTATTAGAACCACTATTTGCACAAGTCTGGAAAACGGGGACAACACCATCAGAGTGGAACAAAGGAATAATTGTCAAATTGCCCAAGAAGGGAGATCTTGCAACTGCAATAATTGGAGAGGAATCACTCTTCTCTCAGTTCCCAGCAAAATACTAGTGTGGTAAGTTGGGATTATATAAATATTTATAGGGGACTTAGTGTACTGACTGAGATCAGCTGTGAAGGTATCTGTATCTAATAGGTGTAGTGTGTTACAGATGACCTTACTTTGCTACCACATTTAGACCTCAATCAGACTTATTCTGGGCTATAGTGATGACTACGTTGAATGTCTAGGGTTATGATAATGATGAAGTGTAAGTTCACAACAACAACAGACAGATAAATACTTTATTTAAGATTCACAACACTTTACAACACTATGACAAGCACATACATATAACACTCTAGAAGACTAGCTTAAGTAAGTCAAGTGTTAAATTTTAAATTATGTATTAGTTGCTTTCAAGAATAGATATCCTGATCCAACTACAGAGTGAATCAGGAATCACAATCAAAAGTAAACACAATGTGTATGTACAAAAATTATACACAGGATCTTTGTCCTGACATAGAATATTATTACAATATGTGTGTAGTGTGTGCTCTGGTATTATGAGGTAACACTGGCTTTTGAAGCTATGTTGTTGTTTGTCATCACGACTTCATGTGTTTGTTAATGGTGGAAATAATCTTGAAGGGATCACAGTTCTTTTATTTGTAAAACACTAACTGCCCCTCTTGTTTTATTATTACAGTCAATTTTAAGGAGGGTTATGCAAGGGTGAGCTGCTCTGACGGACAAAGTCTTAGCTTAGGTGTCTGCGGCAGGAAAACTGTCTCCTCTGCTCGCTTGCTTCTCAGTTATCTTGAGATACCCCACTGGTCGATATCTTGGACAAGGAGTCTGCTGCCAGCCCTATGGATCCAGCAAAACCCAGACCAGGTGCTGCTCTAATACTTTAGTACCACGGTCCCTGAAATAAGAAGGTTGTACCTCCTTCTTCAGAACTAATATATAATATCTATTTCCACACTGAAGTACAGGACATTACAAACACAGAGTTCAGCGCTGTATGCCAACTACTAGCTTCTCATGTGACAATATACCAGTATTCCTCTCCCTAATGGTTACAACGCCTCTGCAATTCCAGCTGTAATTCCTTCTATACAATAAGATAGGTGTCATGTTACTAATTGGCAATCCCATATATGCCTAGGCATTTATACTCCTCTCTGGCAAGCTTTTACATGGTGGAGCAATATCTAGGCTTTGCCTTCTGTTTGCTACTGAACCACACACATACACTATATATATATATATATATATATATATATATATATATATATATATATATATATATATATATATATATATATATAGATAGATAGATATATAGGAAATATGTCTAGTCTTACCACAATTCAAGGAAATATACACAAGTACGTTGACTGGCGATGAATTCTGGCACAATTTTGATCTGCCTTATCCCAGGCTTTTATTAGAAAAATATTTGCTTGCTCGCCACGCACTTGCTTCTCACAAACTATATTTTCAAAACTGGCCCTGAACTGACGCTTCTATTTGACTATATCGAACGCTCTAACCAATGAGACCATGTTTACAAGAGCCTTTGAAAAAATATTACCCATCCTACCGTAGTCATTAACAACCAACTAGTATTTGCAGTCCGACTAATCAGGTTTCGCCTTACATATTTCTACAGCCAATCAAATCGTATCTAACTGGTTGGCCTCATTTCCCCTAAAGCAGTGTTGTTCAAACAGCCATTATGAGCAAATATGATCTTGTGCTGTCAGACAACCTCACTATAGTATTTTGGCTATAATTTATTAAGTACTAGACCATTTGCGTAACACATAACATATTCTTTGTCAGCAAGTCTTAAGGTACAAGAATATATAAGTTTAATGGGGTTAAGTGGCTTCGTTCAAAATAGGTATTATTCTAGGATAGTCGTGTATTTTTTTTTCGAACCGCCACCTGTCCTGCCTTTTCGACTGTTCTGTCAGTATAAAGTCAGGATTTCAGACGTAAAACAGTATTGTGTCATGTTTCCTAATTAGCATTAAACATGTTTTTTAAAACCTTACCTCGTATCGTTAGTGTTTTTTTATTACTGTTTATTTGAAAAAAAATCTAAGCCTGCATGCCTTTCGCGTTCACTTTTTAATCGCGAGACGACGTGAGATTGGCATTCCTCCGTGCATCTCTCTCTCTCTCTCTGTCTTTTAGGTTAACGTAGTGTATATA
The DNA here is from genome assembly GCA_024509875.1 of Oreohelix idahoensis. NCBI lineage: Eukaryota > Metazoa > Mollusca > Gastropoda > Stylommatophora > Oreohelicidae > Oreohelix > Oreohelix idahoensis. Next base: position 40,414 of record JAMPIV010002332.1, read on the forward strand.
ATGACATTAATGTAATATTATATCTAGGTCATTAAGCAGTAGAAAAAGGGGCTCTCTGGTTCAGTCATTATGGCGTCTGGGGGAAAGCATACCATTCTTCTTCCTTTCTATTGAATTACTTCGTTAGGCTTTACATTTATTTTCTCATTTATATATGTGGATTAGAATTGTTCACGACAAATTCTCCCCACTTAAAAGGGGATCTCGGGTTCAGTCATTATGGCGTTCTACAACGCAGGTGTACGCTTTCCTGGTGATCATTGTGATACACCTAGATAAATGATTCTCATCACACGGATGGTGGCTTAGAAAATCAGCACCGAGGTTAGTGTTTCCAGAAATATATTCTATGCTGAACTGAAATGGCTGCAAAAGCAATGACCATCGGAGTAACCTCGTATTTTCATGCCTAGCCTGCGCTAGAAAAGACAGGGGTTTGTGGTCCGTTTGTAACTTGAATGCCTTATCATACAGATAAATATTGAATTTCTTGATCGCCCATATTACAGCAAGACATTCTTTTTCGCTAGTTGAATAATTTTTTTCAGCTTTATTCAACTTTCTGCTAGCATATGCCACTGGGGTTAGTTCCCCATCCAGTGAATCTGACTTCTGTAACAGGGTAGCTCCCAAACCGATATTACTTGCATCCGTTCTCACAATGAATTCTTGACTTAAGTCAGGTAATTTCAAAATAGGTTTGCTGGTGAGCTTCTTCAATTCTTGGTATGCTAATTCACACTGTGCTGTCCAGGTGATTCGATCTGGATTTCCCTTGCGTGCCAAATCAGTTAACGGTGCACATATGGAATTAAAGTTTTTGATATACTTTTGGAACTCCGCCAATGCCGGTCCCAAGCCCGGATGAAAAAGGAGGAGGGCGGCCTGCATGGAGGCCGTAAGGAGGCAGCCCCTCCACCATGCAAAGGCACAACAGGCCAATCACCTGTTTGCTTTAAATCATGATTACGCGAACTACAAGAGAGAAAACCGGACTGATTCTAAAGGCGACGAACTGGAACGGACTACGGACTACGACTTATGGAACTTGGAACACAAGAAGTATAAATGGGAAGGAAGAGGAGCTGGTGGAAGAGATGAGGAAAGCAAAACTAGAAATCCTGGCTATAACGGAAACGAAGAAAAAAGGACAAGGAGTCATGGATCTCGATGGCAACACGTTGCTCTACAGTGGTGTACCCATATCTGAAAGAGCTAAAGGGGGCGTGGGTTGCATTGTGGCCCAAAATCAAAAAGATAGTATCAAGGGATGGAACTTTGTCTCGGAGCGCATTATGGTTGTAAAACTAAAAGAAGGAGAAACCATAGTCAACATGGTCATAGTGTATGGGCCAAATGAGGATGAAAGAGCAGAGGTCAAGGAGGAATTCTTCGAGCTGCTTCAAAGGTCAGTGGATGACTGCCTAGATGAAGTTATTATGCTCAGAGATTTTAATGCCAGAGTTGGAAATGACCATGCTAGATGGGGTGGAGTTATCGGAAGATATGGAGAAGATACTCTCAATGACAATGGAAAGCGACTCCTTAGATTCTGCAGTGAGCAGAATCTGATCATTACAAACACAAAGTTCCCCCATAAGCGCATACATGCATACACTAGATGTGAACCAACCAAGAATGAGAAGTCAGTGATCGACTATGCCATTGTTCGGAGAAGCTCATTCAGATATGTCCGAGATGCAAGAGTCTGGAGGGGGCCAGAGATTGGAAGTGATCACTACCTACTAACAATCAAACGAACAACTGAAAGAGTTGCTCAGCCTAGGAACTGCCCAACATCACGCAAGAAACCAAGTAAACGAGCAGGAGAAATGAGCATTAGGACCTACAAGCTGAGAGAGCCAGAAATTAAGACCAGATATCAGGGGCTTATTGCTACAGCAGTGAGCAACACAGAAGAACGACCTGATGACTTGGAAACCCTCTGGAATAAATTCAAGGATATCATAAAGACAGCTGCTGCAGAAGCATGCGGTGAAGTCCGACTTGGGAACCAGAGAAAGAGGACACCTTGGTGGACAGAGGAAGTCAAAGAGAAAATAAGAGAGAAGAAAATGGCATGGAAACAATACTTAGGAGCTAAAAACACAACAGGACAAATGGAAAAATATAGAGAATATGTGACACTCAGAACAGAAGCAAAGAACAAAGTGCTAGCAGCAAAACAGAAGTCCTGGGAAGAATTTGGAGAAAAGCTAGAAAAAGATGCACAAGAAAACCAGAAATTGTTCTATAAGACCCTAAAGAACATGAGGAAAGAAAAACAATGCCCTCTCAAATTTATAAAGGACAAGCAAGGCAAATTGCTTACTGCCCCGAAGGAAGTAATGGAAAGATGGAAAGAATATTTCTCAGAACTCCTGGATGGTGAGCATGATGAAGCATCAGAAATGATAACCACTGACACAGAAGAGGAAACCAATGATGGTGAAGATGACATAAAGATGGAAGAACTGAGGGCAGCACTAGAGAAAATCAAGATGGGCAAAGCAGCAGGGCATGATGGTATAACACCAGAAATGGTTAAGTACATGGGAGCATCAGGCGACCTATTACTCTTAAAGGTCCTACAGGCAGCATGGTGCAACAAGACCATACCAAAGGATTGGGAGATTGCCATCATAACACCAATTTTCAAAAAGGGTGACAATCGACAATGTGGAAACCATAGAGGCATATCCCTTCTCAGTGTCCCTGGTAAAATCTACTCTAGAATCCTAGAGCAGAGACTCCGACGCCTAGCTGAGCCACAATTGGATGAGGTCCAGTGCGGATTCCGAGCAAACCGAAGTACTCAAGACCTAATCTTCACACTCAGACAGCTGAGTGAAAAGGCCCTTGAGTATAAGAGTGAGATCCATCTTTGTTTCATAGATCTGGAAAAGGCGTTTGACAGGGTCCCCTGGAGCAAACTTTGGGACTGTTTGGCAAGGAAGAATATTCCAGCACCTCTGATTCATGCTATACAGAGCTTCTACAAGTCTTGCAGAAATTATGTGAGGACAGTAAACCATAAGTCAGAAGAGTTCAGGACCACCACTGGTGTAAGACAAGGTGATATCCTATCACCTTACCTCTTCATACTCCTTATGGACGATGTCATCAAGGCATGTAAGGAGAGAACAAGAAAGTATTCAGTGGGGTACTGGAAGATGAGACAGGTCTATATTTCGGAGCTGGCATTTGCTGATGATGTTGCCCTGATTGCTAAATCAGAGGCACATCTCCAATCCAACCTGCAAGTCTGGAAGGAAGAGCTGGAGAAGAGAGGGATGGTCATAAGCAGCTCTAAAACAAAATCCATGGTGATATCACGAGAAGAAAGAAAACATCAGATTAAGTTGGGAGAACAGGTCCTGGAGCAGGTCGACCACTTTAAATATCTCGGAGCTATTATAGACCGAAAGGGAGGCATCAAAGAAGAGTTGGCCACTCGAAAAGCAGCGGCTGGGAGACTTTTTCAGGCCATAAATCGTGGATTCCTCAGCAAGAAAGAGGTTGGTAAGAAAACGAAGATGGCTGTATACCGCTCCACCTATGTCCCAGTCTTGACATATGGATGCGAGTCGTGGGCAATGACTACAACCCACAAAAGCCAGATCCAAACCTCAGAAATGAGGTATCTGAGGAAAGTGGTTGAAGTAACAAGAAGAGACATGGTCCGCAACCAGACGATCCGTCAAGGCCTAAAATCCCATCCGCTGCAGACCCAAATAGAACAGTCCCAACTAAGATGGTTTGGCCATGTCTGCAGAATGGGAGAAGATCGGCTACCACGACAAGCATGGGAAAGAAAGAGCCAGGGATCCAGACCTCCAGGACGACCCAGAGTCCGCTGGGAGGACAACATTAGACAATCTTTGAAGGACCGAGGACTAGAATGGAACCAGGCCAGGAAGAAGACAGCTGATAGAATGGTCTGGCGCTCTCTCTTCCAAACCTCTACACCTCACGGTAGAAGGGGAACGACTAAGTAAGTAAGTAAGATATACTTTTGGTAGAAACCACATAATGAGACAAAAGATCTCACGTCTTTCTTTGTTTGTGGCCTTGGGGCTTTTCTTAGTTTCTCCAAGTTTTTGGGGTCAGGAGTCATGTTTCCCTGATGGACTGTGTGTCCCAAGAATTCTAATTCTTTACATCCAACGCAACATTTGGTTGGTCGGGCTGTCAAATTCGCTTCTCTAAGTCGATTAAACAACATGTTCAGAGAGTCAATGTGTTCCTCAAATGTTTCTGTCGCTATAAGGATATCATCCATGAAGTTTGTGATGCATGGATTACTCAGAGGATCCAACAATTTTCTCATCATTCTAGAGAAGACACTAAGCGCATTCTTCAATCCAAATGGCAATCTGTTAAATTCATAGTGTCCCTCTGAGGTACTAAAAGCTAGATAAGGTCTAACCTCAGGCTTTACTGGAATCTGATAGTATCCTTTGCTCAGATCCACTTTTGAGAAATATTTAGCTTTATTTAGTCTGGCAAACAGCTGATTTGTATCCGGCAATGGATCCACCTGTCCTTCTGTAATAGCATTCAGTCTCCTGTAATCTATACAGAGTCTATGTACTCCAGAGGGCTTCCTTAAGAGTACAACACCGGAACTATACGAAGATTCACTGTGTGAAATGATTCCTTCCTTCAACAAATAGTCTATCTCTTCCTTCAAGGCTTTCTCCTTAGCGAAAGGAATCGAATATGCCTTCATACATACAGGTGTTGGGTCAATAAGTTTCATATCATATTCCAATAAGTTTGTATGCCCCGGACGGTCCGTTAACACCTCTGTATGATCATCTAGAACCTGTTGCACTCTCTTCTTCTGATCTTTCGTTAAGTGTGTACTGATTTTCACCTGTGCAGCTGTCTCACAGGGGTGTAATGGATATTCAAATGATGAAAGTGGTTCATTTTTCATCTCCATTGCAATAGACAAGGTCAACAAATGTGTCTCTTCCTGATTTTCTCTTTCCAAATATTTCTTCAGGAGATTCACATGATAGATTTTTTTCTTTCCCCTTCTTATCTATCTTATAATTGGTTCTAGACACCTTCTCTAGAACTGTATATGGACCTTGCCATCCAATTTGCAACTTATTCTGACTACCGGGTAGAAGAAGCAGTACCTTCTCTCCCACAGCCAATTCTCTGTCTTTAGCTTTCTTGTTGTAATAGGCAGCATGTTTTTTCCTGGCTTGTCTCAAATTTTCATTGGCAAGTTTCCAGCCAGTTTTTAAACGAGAGGTCAGCTCATTCACATATTGGTATGATGATGTAATATTTTCCTCTGCCTTTTCATCAGTCCACGTTCTTAACAGAGCTTCGAGTGGACCTTTTATTGGCCTTCCAAATAATAATGTTGCCGGGGCCATACCGGTTGAACTATGGGGTACCTCCCGATAAGCAAAGAGGGCGGCGTGAAGGTACTGGTCCCATGTATCTGGTTTTTCATGTGCCAACTTTCTCAGGATCGACATCAATGTCCCATTAAATCTTTCCACTTGGCCGTTTCCTTGGGGATGGTACAGGCTACAATGGAAGTGTTTGGCTTGAAAGACCCTGAAAACTTCTTCGGTTAGTTTCCCCTTAAACTGAGAGCCATTATCAGTCAAGATTTGGTTGGGAAAGCCTAACCTTGTGAAAATTGTGAGTAATGCCTCTGCCACATGTTTTGAATCAATTGATGACAGGGCTACCGCCTCTCCCCACATAGAACAGGTGTCCACCAGAGTCAGAATGTAGCTGTTCCTCCTCTTGGTTCGAGTGAGAGGTCCCACAATGTCCACTGCAACTCTCTCAAAAGGTGTTCCCACTATGGGCATTTCCCCTAGAGTTGCTGGTGCAGTCCAATGCTTAGGTGCTACTCGTTGGCACTCTGGACAGGATTTTACATATCTTTTGATATCTTCAGTTATTCCTGGCCAGAAATAGTGACAAGCTATCCGCTGTCCTGTTGCGCTGATCCCCATATGACCACTGAAAGGAATCGCATGCCCTAGTTCCAACACTTTAGTTCTATATGAAGTGGGAAGGACCAGCTTCCGTGACCATTGGATTCAGATCCAGCCTTCCTATAGATCAACTTGTTCTTCATATAAAATTCTCCCTTGCCTGGAGGTGTATGACATTTGGGCAATTTCTTGAAACACGGCTTGAGTGTTTTGTCCTCCGCCTGTGTCTTCCTCATCTCATCTGGATGAGTATTTATTGGATTATCGTCCTCCTTTTTAGACTGTGATCTGGTCTGCACTGTTGCCAATATCACAGGTCTCTTGGGATTCCCCAAGAAGACACATCTACACCCCAATATCAGAGGGTAGATTGGCTCATTTATCACTGCTGCTTTTATGATTCCTTCCACATATCGCGTTTTCACATTTATCCGGGCGACGGGAAGTGTCATGGTCGCTACGTCTTTGGTTGCAGTTTGAATCTCCACTGTTTCTGTGGTGTATTGATCTGCTTGCACCAGGTGAGAACTCACAACTGAATCATAATCTAGACCTGTATCATATAAGCACCTTATGGTGACTCCATTACAGATGACATCTTCACACACTGGGGGGTGGTACGGTTCCTGTAGTTCCGCAGGTTTGACCTTTTTTCCCTTCTTTCCAGATGTCATAGCAGCACAATGAGGAGTTTTCCTTCTACAATTTTCGGTGGTATGATTGTCCATCCGACAATTCTTACACCACTTCCTTCCTTGGTTGAACGATTTTCTTTCATCAAATTTCCTTTCATCGAATTGTGGGTTTTATTTTTATTATTATACCGTGGCCTATCAAACTGGTGCTTACCTTTGTTCTGATCTCTATGATCAAACTTATTAAAGTTTTGTGGTGCCTTAAAATTGTCTACTTGTTTCTTTTTATTACCTGTTACCTCTGCTTGAGCTGCTTGATATCTTTCAGCAACATTTAGTAACTCACCCAGCCTCTCTGCACCTTGTTCCATGAGAAACTTTCTCAGGTCTGGAGCCATGGACTCTCTTAGTTGTTCTATAAGGATCATTTCCTTAAGATCTTGGGTTTTCCCCCAGAGCCGTCCATTTCTCCAGGTATGTCTCTAACCGTGCAGAGAACTGGTGATATGTCTCACCTGACAGTAGTTTAGCATTCCTGAACTTTTTTCGATAGAATTCTCCATTCTTTTCATATCTTAACAAAAGAGCCTGCTTTAACATGTCATAATTTTCTTGATCATCTCTGCTCATTTTGGCAAAAACATCATAAGCTGTACCACGAAGCCCTTGAGATAACTTTAAGCTCCACCTTTCTCTCTCTAACCCATACGTGGTAGCTAATAGTTCATATCTATTTAGATAGTTCTCGATATCATCGTCTTTCTCAACAAAATGATCCAAATGAAAACTCATAGCTGAGGTTGAGGCTCCCTGACTAGCAGTGGCATCGGAGGTAAAGGGACTGGCACCATTTTCAGGAGCATGGCCTTGAAATTCCAACTCCCTTAGTCGTAACTCGTGCTCCCTTTGTAATCTCTTATCTTCTGCTTCCCTCTCTGCAGCCAATCGCGTGTCTTCCCTTTCTGCCTCCCTTTCGGCAGCCTGTCTCCGTTCTTCTGCCTCCAATTGTAACTTCTTAGCCTCAGCCTCCAATTGTAACTTCTTAGCCTCAGCCTCCAATTGTAACTTCTTAGCCTCAGCCTCCAATGCCCTAGCCTCTTTGTCAGCCTCAATCTGCAACCTCTTAATTTCTTTTTCAGCTTCTATTCTCTTATCTTCGGCCAATCTATCAGATTCTAATTTTCTTTCAGCCTCTTTTTCTAATCTTTTTTCTTCGCGTTCAATAAATTTGTCACATTCAGTAGTGACATAAGCAATCATAACTTGCCCGTCCATTCCTAACTCTTTAGCAGCCTGCATAGCAGCAGATCGAAATTTTGCCAGGTCCGCCATTTTCTAACAGGCAAATGTATACAATATTTAACTAAACAATTTTATCTATGACTAATTAACTAAGGACAACCACAAGCACTGAGAGCTCAACCTTATTTTTCCATCCAAGAATACCTTTTTAATTTTTATAATTTCCAGAAGTGAATTACTCCCAATATATATGCTAGGGGAAGGTTCAATATCCCGGGACCGAGACCCCAATATATGTGGTAAGTTGGGATTATATAAATATTTATAGGGGACTTAGTGTACTGACTGAGATCAGCTGTGAAGGTATCTGTATCTAATACGTGTAGTGTGTTACAGATGACCTTACTTTGCTACCACATTTAGACCTCAATCAGACTTATTCTGGGCTATAGTGATGACTACGTTGAATGTCTAGGGTTATGATAATGATGAAGTGTAAGTTCACAACAACAACAGACAGATAAATACTTTATTTAAGATTCACAACACTTTACAACACTATGACAAGCACATACATATAACACTCTAGAAGACTAGCTTAAGTAAGTCAAGTGTTAAATTTTAAATTATGTATTAGTTGCTTTCAAGAATAGATATCCTGATCCAACTACAGAGTGAATCAGGAATCACAATCAAAAGTAAACACAATGTGTATGTACAAAAATTATACAAAGGATCTTTGTCCTGACATAGAATATTATTACAATATGTGTGTAGTGTGTGCTCTGGTATTATGAGGTAACACTGGCTTTTGAAGCTATGTTGTTGTTTGTCATCACGACTTCATGTGTTTGTTAATGGTGGAAATAATCTTGAAGGGATCACAGTTCTTTTATTTGTAAAACTCTAACTGTCCCTCTTGTTTTATTATTACAGTCAATTTTAAGGAGGGTTATACAAGGGTGAGCTGCTCTGGCGGACAAAGTCTTAGCTTAGGTGTCTGCGGCAGGAAAACTGTCTCCTCTGCTCGCTTAGTTCTCAGTTATCTTGAGATACCCCACTGGTCGATATCTTGGACAAGGAGTCTGCTGCCAGCCCTATGGATCCAGCAAAACCCAGACCAGGTGCTGCTCTAATACTTTAGTACCACGGTCCCTGAAATAAGAAGGCTGTACCTCCTTCTTCAGAACTAATATATAATATCTATTTCCACACTGAAGTACAGGACATTACAAACACAGAGTTCAGCGCTGTATGCCAACTACTAGCTTCTCATGTGACAATATACCAGTATTCCTCTCCCTAATGGTTACAACGCCTCTGCAATTCCAGCTGTAATTCCTTCTATACAATAAGATAGGTGTCATGTTACTAATTGGCAATCCCATATATGCCTAGGCATTTATACTCCTCTCTGGCAAGCTTTTACATGGTGGAGCAATATCTAGGCTTTGCCTTCTGTTTGCTACTGAACCACACACATACAGACACAATTTATCAATTCATATTCAATTTTCATATAATATATATATATATATAGATATATAGGAAATATGTCTAGTCTTACCACAATTCAAGGAAATATACACAAGTACGTTGACTGGCGATGAATTCTGGCACAATTTTGATCTGCCTTATCCCAGGCTTTTATTAGAAAAATATTTGCTTGCTCGCCACGCACTTGCTTCTCACAAACTATATTTTCAAAACTGGCCCTGAACTGACGCTTCTATTTGACTATATCGAACGCTCTAACCAATGAGACCATGTTTACAAGAGCCTTTGAAAAAATATTACCCATCCTACCGTAGCCATTAACAACCAACTAGTATTTGCAGTACGACTAATCAGGTTTCGCCTTACATATTTCTACAGCCAATCAAATCGTATCTAACTGGTTGGCCTCATTTCCCCTAAAGCAGTGTTGTTCAAACAGCTATTATGAGCAAATATGATCTTGTGCTGTCAGACAACCTCACTATAGTATTTTGGCTATAATTTAATAAGTACTAGACCATTTGCGTAACACATAACATATTCTTTGTCAGCAAGTCTTAAGGTACAAGAATATATAAGTTTAATGGGGTTAAGTGGCTTCGTTCAAAATAGGTATTATTCTAGGATAGTCGTGTATTTTTTTTTCCGAACCGCCACCTGTCCTGCCTTTTCGACTGTTCTGTCAGTATAAAGTCAGGATTTCAGACGTAAAACAGTATTGTGTCATGTTTCCTAATAAGCATTAAACATGTTTTTTAAAACCTTACCTCGTATCGTTAGTGTTTTTTTATTACTGTTTATTTGAAAAAAAAATCAAGCCTGCATGCCTTTCGCGTTCACTTTTTAATCGCGAGACGACGTGAGATTGGCATTCCTCCGTGCATCTCTCTCTCTCTCTCTCCTAAGCCCGTCTGTCTTTTAGGTTAACGTAGTGTATATAATGACATTAATGTAATATTATATCTAGGTCATTAAGCAGTGTGTCTATCAAGGTCGTCCAAGAAATACAGTACCAGTTTTATTTTTAGAAACGCGTGTAGTTTATGCAGTAGGCTTTTACTATCAAACGTGGAAGCGTTACAGTTATACAGACGAAGTAGAAAAAGGGGCTCTCTGGTTCAGTCATTATGGCGTTCTACAACGCAGGTGTACGCTATTGGGGGAAAGCACTGGTCTTTTACCATTCTTCTTCCTTTCTATTGAATTACTTCGTTAGGCTTTACATTTATTTTCTCATTTATATATGTGGATTATAATTTTTCACCACAACTAGGCAGGATAATTATACAGAGAATTTCAAAGGCAGTAGACCACAAACTGAGGAAAGAACAAGCAGGATTTAGAAAGAACAGGAGATGTGTAGATCATATATTCACTCTCAGGAACATTATAGAGCAGTGCTCAGAATGGCAAAGACAGCTTTACATTAATTTTGTTGATTTTGAAAAGGCTTTCGACAGCATACATTGGGACAGTTTATGGAAAATACTGAGGGCTTATGGAATTCCAAGCTGCATAGTGTCAATCATAAAAAGCCTCTATGCCAACTTTACGTGTAGTGTTGGTCAGAGCAACCTAACCTTTGAGGTAAAGACAGGAGTACGACAGGGATGCCCCTTATCAACCACTCTATTTTTAACAGTCATAGACTGGGTGATGCGCCAGACAACAGAGGGCAGTCCAAGAGGAATAAGATGGACAACATTTTCTACATTGGAAGATCTGGAATATGCAGATGACATTGCACTACTTGCACATTCACATCAACACATCCAGGAAAAAACGGATAGACTTAATAAGTTTAGCCAGCAGGTGGGCTTGAATATCAATTTAAAGAAGTCTGAGGTCATGACGCTCAATGTGAGCAACCCTGAGCCCATATCAGTAAGGAATCAGCAATTGGTACAGATAGATACCTTCACATACCTAGGAAGCATAGTAACACCAGACGGCGGGGCTGGCAAAGACATCAACATCAGAATGAATAAGGCAAGAACAGCCTTCTTTAGCCTAAACAACATCTGGAAGTCCTCCCAATACAGCACAAGCACAAAATTAAGATTATATCAGAGCTGTGTGCTTTCTGTGCTTCTCTATGGTGCGGAATGCTGGAGAGTTACAGAGAAGGAAATGTCGAAATTGTCCTCTTTTCACACAACATGCCTAAGAAAAATCCACCGAATCTTTTGGCCAAATACCATCACTAACCAAGATCTGCTTACTCGTAGCAAGCAAGAGGACATGCACACCATCATAGCTGGCAGACGCTGGAGCTGGGTTGGTCATGTCCTCAGAAGAGACCCCGATGCCATCACAAGAACAGCTATGCTTTGGACCCCTGAAGGAAAACGAAAGAGAGGCCGACCAAAAACAACCTGGCGGAGGACTGTGGAGGCTGAGATGCAAAGAATGAACCAGAGTTGGGGCGATGTACGAAGGATGGCCACCGACCGAGCAAAGTGGAATCAATTTGTTGTTGCCCTACAAGACGCCACTAGGCGTGATGGCCACTGACTGCTTTGATGGTCGGCGGCTAAGGATCAAAGAAGAAAGAAAGAAGATGAAGGCGAACGAAGAAGAAGATGAAAAATGTTTTTAAAATATAGTTTAAAGGCTGTTAAACGAACATGTAACTGTCTGTAAGTATTTTATAGATGTAATATATACAATGACCTGTGTAGTTTCCGGGGGTCTCTGAAGAGAGAAAGACATAATTGGGCCACTGCACCTTCGGGAATGTCGAACAAGGGTACTAATAGGAGGATGTGTGAGGCTAGCAATCTCATCATGTAACACAAAGTGCCACATGAACCACTGCTACAAGAGAATGAATGCTTGGTGCTGGTTTCCTGCACAAGGGACCAGCTACAGTGTTGGCCCCCATACTCCGTAACGACAGTCAACAAAAAGAGAAGAATTAATCTCTATCAAATGAGTTATTGCCCCGTTGTAGCTCTCGGGCAGGTTGCTAATGGTGCCCCTTTATATAGAGAGGCACTAATTGCTACCTCAGGCGTCTAATACAAGGGTTGTGCATGGGAATGGCAACCTCATCATTAAAAATAGTTGCTACAAGAACCACCACTGCCAGACATCATGAATACTTTGGTGCAAGCTTCATGGTGGCTCCATGCTCTTTAATCAGAGAAAAAGGAAATGAAAGGAAGGCTATTGTCATCCTTAGTTGCCTTTTGATTGTCTTTTTTGTATCAAAGTAAAATATTATTGGCGTTAGGCTGCATTTTTTTTTCTTTTCGTGAAAACTTGGTCATTATGGAACCACATTAGATGAGCGCCAAACTTATATTTGACAGTCTTGCCTACCGGTTGTTGAAAATACACAGGAAAAAGACAAAGATAATGAGAATAAATGCAAGAAATGATAACAAGATTGAATTTGAAGAAACAGCACTACAAGATGTAGAATCGTACACATATCTTGGTAGCAATATAGACAATATTGGAGGAACAGACAAATGTATCAAAATAAGAATATAAAAAAAACAAAAAAAAAACAAAAAACAAGAGAAGCTTTCATTGCATTGGGAAACATGAAGATCAAGAGAAATCAAGTCCAACACAAAAATAACAATCTTCAACTCAAATGTCAAGTCAGTCCTATTGTGTGGCTCTGAAACATGGACAGCAACAAAAACAACAATCAAGAAGTTACAGACTAACATAAATATGTGCTTGAGTAGAGTTGAAGGATTAAAATGGTTTGACAAGATCAGTAATGTGGAGTTGATGACAAGAGCCAGACAAATACCAATGTTACAAGAGATGAGAAGAAGACGCTGGCGATGGATAGGACACACACTGAGGAAACCTGTTGATAGCATTACAAGGCAGTCCTTATTCTGCAACCCCAAGGGTAAGACAGGCAGAGGTAGACCAAGAAACACATGGAGAAGAGACCTGGAGACATAGGTGAAAATGTTGAGGAAAACGGGGAAAGAGCTTGAGCTGGTGGCACGTGACAAGAGGACTTGACATACGTTTATTGAAGGGTTATGCTCCTTAGGGAGATAAAGGGTATTGACTGATTGACGCCCAAATATCCTGTTTTGATTTTTAGTATAGTGTTACGTGTAGTCACAGAGCAGGCATTACAAAATTCGGCGCCCGGATATGACATGTCCCCTCTCCTACACACGTCCAGTTGCGAAATTTAATTAACTGTATAGAAAATTAAGTAAGTTTCACGAATAAAATTGAAGATCATTCTAGATAGTTATTATTTACAGAAGAAAAAAGATAAATAAAAACAATATGGTAAAAATATGTCCCGATTTTATTGCAGTTTTCTCTTATAAAATATTTCAAATTCTTGCTTTGGTTTGGACGAATTGAATAACAGCTGAAGAAAAGTCGAACTGCTTAAAAAAGATAAATCTTTTTTTTTTGTTCTCTCGCTCGCCCCGGCGACCCCTTGCCCTTAGTTTCTAAGGCGATCGCCGTGCTCTAAAACCGGCCTTCCGTGGACATTTTGTATTTAAGTGTAATGGTACACGTAGCCGTTGTGTTTTGGATTTAGTATAGCACTTACTGCGTGTAGACATGGTGATTTGAATTCAGTTGTTCGCCCGAGATCAAGATGAAAACTGGCGTTCTGGTTGAAAGCACCGACGAAGAATGAATAGCGCGCAAAATTCTATGTGGTGTATCGATTTCAAAATATTACATTTTCACAATGCATGATTTAGGCGCTAAATTTTAACATAATACTTCATACTTTTTATACCTTTCAAACAAAATCGTAATTTTCTATACTGGATTCAACGTGAAACAAAAGTTCTTTACAAGAATCTTAACAATAATGTTGTAATCTTGAATTTTATTCACATGAAACGCGTGTTATTCTGTTAATGATTACGTGTATTCGGTTGTAAACAATATCGATACTCATCAGGTAAAAGTATACGATTACATCTGTCGTCGGTCGGTTGTGATACACCAGGTGACTTGATTCTAGGCTAAAGCAAGTGACACAAAGATTAAAGTTTCACTTCAGGTGTGTAGTCGAGCTGGATTGTGTGTTGTCTTCTGTAAGGAAATCCAGACTACCATACAGTGCTTTGTGGAATTCATGAGGCTTGTTTCGTTTTGTAGTATAATGTTTCTTAATATTCGAATTGAGTAACTGAGTTCTACGGTCAACACAGGTAAGTCCTTGAGCTTAATGTGACATCGCGTGTACTATATTGGACGTTTTAACCAAAATAACGTTAACCTAATGGTTAGGCGTAACGTTATTTTCCTAGATGATTCAACACATGGGAAACGTAATTAATAATTATTTCAACCCTTGTGGGAATTTCCTTAACGTTAAATTTTGTATTCTTAAAATTGTAAAATGTTGATTCCACTAGAAATTATTTATCGGTTTCATGTTACTTTTAAAGGTAATTTAGCTGAACCTTATGTGTAAAACTATAGTTTGCATTCCCGGAATCTCAAGGGATGGTTTGCACTGCGATTTTGTGGTTTGTCCCATGATTCATAAATGATTAACTCCCATTATTCAGCCGAGTAATACATTACAGCATATGGAATATTTATTTATTGTATTATGCGTCAATGTTTACCCGCGGTCACATACGGTCTGATACTACTGTTTACACATTAACACCAGGATCATTTGTGTGTTCGGTTGAAATGACGTGGGACTAGAAAACCACCTACATCATTATGGTTAGGATTAAAAAACACGGGACGTTTCGGGTTTCACCCTTCGTCAGCCACAGTTACAAACAGGCAACATGGACAAGAAACATAGGCAGGTTAAAGAAAAATAATGAAGTGTACAAAACACAGTAGCCTACAGTTTTCACGAAACGAAAACAAGATGCCAGCAATAATTGTAGTATAGTGTAAGTAAAGAAATAAGGGCGCTGCTGTAAAACTGGTAAGGAAATAAATATGTATTTCGAATATTTTTCTCTGATACGATAACCAAGTAGACAAATAAAACGGTATTGAATCAGTTTTACAAATTAACAGTACATGGGAAACATCGGGACGTAAAATCGATTCAATAGGCCCTACCGTTTTATTTGTTAATATATATATATATATATATATTTGTGTGTGTGTGTGTGTGTATTTACTTAGGATTAAGAGTAGGTTTAGGACTCCTAACGTCGTTAGGGTTAGGATTAAGGCTAGGTTTTAGGAATAGATTTATGATTCCTAACTCTTACCCCCTTATTACTTCGCCTCTGAATTCTGAAGGCCGCGTCCAACCCACCTCCCACTGTGCTTCATTGTTTTCTCATGGCAGCTTGTTGCACCTCAATACATGATCCCCCCCCCCCCCCCCCCCGACAGTGTTTATTTATACGTCTGTCTATGTAACTGACCGTTTGTCACAGTGCCTGTCGGTCTGATCCATCCATCCGTTTCTTTATTCTTATCATCATTATTTCCATTGTCGTTCCCAATGGAGCATGAAGCCTGTTCTACAGCTTTGCACAAAGCATTCGATGCTCTTTCGGTAGTAGTTTCTGTAACAGTTGGTTTTATATGATGAGGTTGCCAGCCCCATGTTCATATTCATATTAGTCGCCTTGTACGACATGCTTGAGGGTTGTATTATAGGCTTATTTGTTTGTCTCATAAGGACTCCCCCCGGGAACTACAAGGTAATAACTCTTATCAGCTGACCTTTTATTTGTCTTATGTCTGTTTATATGTAGATATACGGAACTGTCTAATTGTCTTTGTGCCTGTTTGTCTAATCAAAGGGTCAGCAGGTAGTCGATCTTGATCTGCTGGTAGACCCTATTGGATTATTTGGTTGATATCTAGGTGACGGAGACGAAAAAAACCCCAGAATTTTAAACTTAGGTAAATTTCGAACTAGACCTATCCCCGATGATCTTCAGAGTGCGGCGTCACCAAGTTTGTTGTTGTTGTTGTTTAACTATGGCTGCTGAGCTTCTCACTCTTTTGCAGCCAATACCAAGTCAAAGACTCCTTGGTATTATCTCCTCTGTAGATCTAGGCTTTTCTGCCATTCCGAAACGTGCTGAAATTAAGTCATGAGCTCCAGTTTCTCCAGCTTGGCTTGCATTTAAAGGATCGTACATCTGGTCTCAAGCTAGGAGTAAGAAGTGCATGACATACTGTGCACACCCCCCCCCAATCCAAAGTGGCTATTCAACTATGCAGAACTAAAATACTGTGCTCTGGTTCTGGACTCTACCAAGGAATTGTCACGTCCTGCACAGAGCCACTTCTCAGCTCCCCCTGCCTATCACTGGGTCCATAGTGAGATCCTCCTGCATGCAGTCAACCAGGTCAAAGCCAAAGAATCACATTTGGGACTCAAGTGACTTCTTCAAGCTTAGGGTGCAACGCTGGATTCTGAACAAGTTTCACCACAGGGGGAATTCCTCGAAGTGTATGGATGATTTCCAGAGTCAATAAGGGTGTAATTAACCTCACAGACAGAGGTTCACTTCCACATATGTATATTATAGCATTATGCATAGCTGGTGGTAATATAAGGATGACTCCAGATATGCCTCCATGCATCACCAAGTTTAAAAGTACCTTCACATGTTCTCAGTGAAAACCCAGTAGCTAGCTGACTAAAATTAACTTTGTTTGTGTACTGCATATGGTAGAGAGCTATACTTTCTTTGAAGCTAACATTTGGTAAAATATCATTTAGTTTTTTATGGTCGGAGTGGCTTAGAGGTATGGCATCCGCCTCGAATACCGGGTTCGATTCCCAGTAGAGGGAATATAATTTATGGACATTTTTTTCAGAACCAGTGGTCCTAATCATGGCATACCCCCCCCCCCCCCCCCACCCCCCCCCTGGTCTCCTGGGTAGTGAGATCGGATACCTAACCTTCTCGTATAAGGGTGAAAAAATAGGAGATCCCGTGTGCTAGTTCCGCACGTTAAAAATCCCGCGGCAGTTGGAAATCGTAAAGAGTAGGCCGTTAAGCCGCTGTCCTGGCAAAATTTAAAAATTAGAAACCTACCCATCATGTATAATTATAGAATGTGTGATTTCTCTCTCTCTCTCTCTCTCTCTCTCTCTCTCTCTCTCTCTCTCTCTCTCTCTCTCTCTCTCTCTCTCTCTCTCTCTCTCTCTTCTCTATATATATATATATATATATATATATATATATATATATATATATATATATATATATATATATATATATATATATACATACACACATTGGGATTCTCGCCGGTGCTACGAAGTTCGTGCACTGTGCTGAGATCCTCCTTCTGTGATCTAAGGGAGGAGATTGAAGCACTAATGGAGTTGTCCGTGTGCAATGAAGATAGCTCTTAAAACCAAACCAAATCGTTTAGTTTTGAATTTTCCACCGCTCAGTTCGTGGAATTGTAGGAAACAGATCGTACGGCATAGATAAAAAGTGCATATAGAATACACTTTGTCCAAATTACGAATACTCTGAAACCTAAACACTGACATGGTGCTATCAAGGTAGATCTTTAGAGAGTTATGTGGGTTTTAAAGTATATTCCCAGAGCTCCTTACCACCAGCTAGTTATATATATATATATATATATATATATATATATATATATATATATATATATATATATATATATATATATATATATATATATATATATATATATATATATATATCACACATAATTACTCACAATTATACTGTTACAGTAATCTCATCACGACAGAAGAGGGACAGGAAACAAGATGGGCAGAGCACTTCAGAGAAATTCTGAACAAGGAACCACCAGAGACACAACTGAATGTTCCTGAGGCTGAAAACGATCTAGATGTGAATACAGACATTCCACGAAAAGAAGAAAACATCACAGCAATCAAAGGGTTAAAGAACGGCAAAGCTCCGGGCCATGATAACTTAAATGCAGAGCTATTTAAGACAGACCCTGAGCTAGCAGCAGAACTATTAGAACCACTATTTGCACAAGTCTGGAAAACGGGGACAGCACCATCAGAGTGGAACAAAGGAATAATTGTCAAGTTGCCCAAGAAGGGAGATCTTGCAGACTGCAATAATTGGAGAGGAATCACTCTTCTCTCAGTTCCCAGCAAAATACTAGGCAGGATAATTATACAGAGAATTTCAAAGGCAGTAGACCACAAACTGAGGAAGGAACAAGCAGGATTTAGAAAGAATAGAAGATGTGCAGATCATATATTCACTCTCGGGAACATTATAGAGCAGTGCTCAGAATGGCAAAGACAGCTTTACATTAATTTCGTTGATTTTGAAAAGGCTTTTGACAGCATGTGTGGGGACAGTTTATGGAAGGTGCTGAGAGCTTGTGGAGTTCCGAGCTGCGTGGTGTCAGTCGTGAAGGGCCTCTGTGCCGGCTTTGCGTGTAGTGTTGGGCAGAGCAACCTAGCCTTTGGGGTGAAGACAGGAGTACGACAGGGATGCCCCTTGTCAACCACTCTGTTTTTGGTAGTCGTGGACTGGGTGGTGCGGCGGAGGGCGGTCCGGGAGGAGTGGGATGGACGGCGTTTTCTGCACTGGGGGATCTGGAGTGTGCGGATGACGTTGCACTGCTGGCGCATTCGCATCGGCACATCCAGGAGGAAACGGATGGACTTAACGGGTTTAGCCAGCAGGTGGTCTTGAACATCAATTTAAAGAAGTCTGAGGTCATGACGCTCAGTGTGAGCAACCCTGGGCCATGTCGGTGGGGGGTCGGCAATTGGTACGGACAGATACCTTCACATACCTAGGAAGCATGGTAACACCGGACGGCGGGGCGTGCAGGGACATCAACATCGGAGTGAATAGGGGAAGAACGGCCTTCTTTAGCCTAAGCAACATCTGGAAGTCCTCCCAATACAGCACAAGCACAAAATTAAGATTATATCAGAGCTGTGTGCTTTCTGTGCTTCTCTATGGTGCGGAATGCTGGAGAGCTGCAGAGAGGGAGATGTCGAGATTGTCCTTCTTTCACACAACATGCCTAAGAAAAATTCACCGAATCTTTTGGCCGAATACCATCACTAACCAAGATCTGCTTACTCGTAGCAAGCGAGAGGACATGCACGCCGTCGTGGCTGGCGGACGCTGGGGCTGGGTTGGTCGTGTCCTCAGGGGAGACCCCGGTGCCATCACGGGGGCAGCTATGCTTTGGACCCCTGGGGGAAAACGAAAGAGAGGCTGACCAAAAACAACCTGGCGGAGGACTGTGGAGGCTGGGATGCGGGGAGTGAACCGGGGTTGGGGCACTGTACGAAGGATGGCCACCGACCGAGCAAAGTGGAATCAATTTGTTGTTGCCCTACAAGACGCCACTAGGCGTGATGGCCACTGACTGCTTTGACGGTCGGCGGCTAAGGATCAAAGAAGAATACTGTTACAAACCGGTGTACAATATAGGCAAAGGTGGCGTGTTCAAATCACGGTACCGACACACTCCAGTCTACCCAGCTGTAAATGGGTACCTGACTTTAAGGAAGGAAAAGGCAGCGAGGAAGGGAACTGGTCACCCCACCTCTCGATGCTGGACCTAGTATGACGAAGTCTCTAACACTTCACTCCCCTACGTCAGTATCTGCTATAGGACTACTTTTATCTTTTTACAATAGAGAACAATTGAGGGATGGACAACATGTTTGCCAATCGACACATGACGGTGAATCGGCCAACAGAAGTGTGGCTAATTGTATTATTAGATCTGTCGTGAAACTGAACGAAAATTCTTGAAAACAATTCGTTAAAAGAACACATTTACGCTGAAATTTACGTTTTTTTTTTTTTTTTAAAGGATATGGCGACGTAAAGGATTGTGGCCAAGTTCATAGTTAACGAAACGGCAACAATTGAGCGCAAATATCGCAGCTTCGATGTAAACGGACACAACGCAACCAACGTCCTTTTCAGGACGAACGAAGAAGAAGAAGAATTTATCGTATGCAGTTTTAGACATTACATATATGATTATGGCCCATCAGGGGTTGAACCTAATAATTGTATCCATTAATTAAAAT
The DNA here is from genome assembly GCA_024509875.1 of Oreohelix idahoensis. Classification (NCBI taxonomy): domain Eukaryota; kingdom Metazoa; phylum Mollusca; class Gastropoda; order Stylommatophora; family Oreohelicidae; genus Oreohelix; species Oreohelix idahoensis. Next base: position 60,756 of record JAMPIV010002332.1, read on the forward strand.
AAAAATGACCGGGCTGTATGTGTACCCACATATCCACCCCTGCGTCTACGCCTGTCTTCTTCGTTTTTGATCCTTAGCCGCCGACTATCAAAGCAGTTAGTGACCATTGTCGCATATGATGTCTTTTATGGATCGCTCCAATTGTCGGAGAGATTTGTATAGTAAGGAAGATGTGTAGAAAGCACATAGACCTTTACACACTAGTTTTCACAGATGTGAGCTAGTGTTGAGGGAAAGAGTTAACAGAAGGGCACAGGTTGGTGTCAGTAATTCTCTCACCTTTTAGGCTACCAACTCTTGTATTTTTCTGGCGACGACTAACTCTTTCTTACTCAAATCTTTTTGAAGATGAACTAGTAGTAACAGGTAATACAAGGAGGGTTGAGTATGTTTTTCTGAACAGAACATACAAGGGGATTGACATAAGTCTTGGGCCTGACCATGAAGGACATGTCACAGAGAGCTGAAATTTTGTATAGTGTTTATTCCTTTTCAATATAGCCACCGTCTGAATTGACACACTTCTGCCATCTCTGCTTGATGTACAATGTACTAAGTCAAACTCAGAATGATGGTGAGTTACAGAATGTACATAATTACTTTAATTACAGTGGAAAATAAAATCAATGTTGTCATGTACTTTGAAAAGAAATACTAGGAAATGTAAAACTGTCAGTGTCTTTGGTTCAGATATGAATAAGAGGCTATTGTCCTCACTGACGAAAGCTTATTCCTATGGCTTTTTCTTGGAAAAGTGAATTCTGACTTTGGCCTGGGTTTTAAGTAGACTTATCTGCTTGGACTTCTCCTGGGTGTCCCAGTAGGTAGGAATTACCAACTGGATAATGTGCTTCAGTGGGGCTACAGTCCAAGAGATGCTTAGGCTTTTCGTTAACCTGGTTGTGAAGTTGAGTTATGATGTTCAGGTGCTGAGGAGGTGTTGAATGCTTAAATGCTGTAGACTGCTCAGGGTTGCTGACTTGTGATCACCGCTAGAGACGTAAGCACTAGTTCTCTCTGTAGCATAGAGCAACTAGGCGGTTTACTCGCAACAATTTACAGCAATCAAAATCCAGAAACTGGCTAGGATTCTGCAACTGCGCTGTGGAAGATAATACAGGTAATCAATCTTCTGTTTTTTATACAGATATATTAACTACAGCCGCTCTGGACATTTCGTCTCAGAATGGTGCCTAATAATATATTTACCTGAACCGTAATGTCAGTCTTTTCCGACTGTCCATTTGTTTACAAATTCCTGTCTAGCAGTAGTCTCACAATCAGGTCGATTCAGTAAGGTCAGCCTTTGTTATAAGCAGACGCATGGTCGTGTGCGTCCATGAGTGACTGCATTGGAGGAATGATATTTCATTCACTCGTCCATTGAACAACATGGTTCCCTCTCTCGTTCACAACAGCTTTCTTCATCACATTCCCAAAATCATTAGAATGCAGTACTTTCAGATATCACCCAGTACTTACATCATTATAAAGCATTAATAACATTCATAATACATAAATGCAAAATAGCTATTAATCTAATGTAAAGAAATAAAACCACAATATTAAGTATTTCACACTTTACATTAATTAACTAATCCCTTAATATCAGAGTTAGCTAATTAAGCGAATACTGAGAGTTTGCTTACCGCTCAGGACTTTATCAGCAGCTTAAGAAAATAGATTTTGAGTAGCCTTTACTCTCAAAGCACATATACTGTAGATATGAGATAGTTTGGGACTTCTATTCTATAAGCGTGCTTTCTCTTCCAACGGTTATCAGCAAGTGATTTTAAAACTCAGCGTTTGTTTGCATGAAGTTAAGACATTTCTGATTCCCACGCCAAGTTAATTATACTACTCGTCAAAAGTCAAGGGCCACTTAGAAAAACCTTGGTTGAAACCATAAAACAAATCTGATATAAACGTAATTGGTATCAGTCAAAACGGCATTTATTGAATAGCAAATTGACATGTCACGTAAAGAAATGGAAACACGCATTCAAACGCAATGAAGCTGTGAAGTGTGTCACCCACCTTTTCAAAACTCACTCAATAGATATTGGACAAATAGACATTTCCAAATCGGGTATGACCACCGTTTGCAGCAAGGCATTCAAGACAGCGTAGACGCATCGAGTCCACAAGAGTCCGAAGAGTATCCTGAGGAACAGCTTGCCATTCCTGAAGCAGAAATGCAGTCAGCTGTGCAACATCCATTGACAGGGCGTGATTTGTTGACAATCTTCGACCAAGGACATCCCAGAGGTGCTCAATCGGAGAAAGGTCAGGTGAATGAGCTGGCCACGCCATCCTGATGATCCCATGTTGCTGAATAAACTCATTCACCACACGAGCTCGATGGGATCGAGCGTTATCATCTTGGAGGATGGCATTACCACCTATGGCCTCCAGAGCAGGCTGAACAATTGGTCTCAAGATTTCGTTCTGGTATCTTGGGCCGGTCAAGTTGCCTTGGATCATGTAGAGCCGGGTCCTGTCGTGTCTGTAGAAGCCTCCCCAGACAATGACAGAACCCCTACCATAACGATCCACCTCCCGAATTGTGTCATCAGTAAATCGCTCTCCTGGTCGTCTCCAAACTCGAATCCTGCCATCATTGAATGACACAGTGAAGCGAGATTCATCAGTGAAGAGAACTTGACTCAATTGTTGCCTTGTCCATCGGATGTGCTCGCGACACCAAGCAACACTGGCTCTGCGATGAGCAGGAGTAAAAGGGATTCTGACTGCAGGACGTCGAGCAGCCAGTCCAAATTCATGTAAACGTCTGCGAATGGTGCTTTGACTGACATTAACGTTTACAGTTTGTCTCAGCTGACATCTTAGAGTGGAACAAGTCACTGTTCGATGGCGCAGGGCTGACAACAGGAGGTACCGGTCATCATGTCTATTGGTACATCTAGAGCGACCTGGCCGGTGGCGATCTGAAATCTCTCGTTTAGTCACGTAAAAGATTTATCGTGGCGGTCTTCAGTTGACCACTGAACACGGAAATATAATACTCTGGGAACCACTGTCGTTTCGACTAAGCGAATAAATCGCACAGACGTCCCTAAGGAAATAACTTTTAATGCCTTGTAGAAGAAGATAGCTTTAGGATCGTATGACAGGACTATTAGTGAAGACTTGAAAAACAGCAATAGAACAGACTGCAGGTGCAAATATTTCGTAGAGAAACAGACAAAATGTGAAGGAATAGAAAAGTAAGGAATTTTAAAATAATCTAGACGAAACCTTCGAACACTCCGTGACAACCATCACGCCTGGTGGCGTCTTGAAGTTCAGCAACAAACTGCTTCCACTTTGCTCGGTCGGCGGCCATCCTTCGTGCAGTGCCCCAGTTCTGGGTTCATTCTTTACATCTCGGCCTCCACAGTTCTCCGCCAAGTTTGTTTTATGGTCGGCCTCTCTTTTGCTTTCCTTCAGGGGTTATGTTATGTCTTATACTGTGATTCTGTTAATCTATCCCAGTCGATCGCACTTTTCTTACTCGCCCACATGCCAACTGTTTATTCATGCAACTTTGGCCTAGTATTTATACGCTCCTACCCCACCCCAGCGCCTCAAGCCTTGTACATGTACTTGTCAATCATTCATAATAAACGTCGACGCCCCAAAACGATCACGCACGCAGATATATCGGCTGGTATCTATTGATCACTCTGTCTACATGCCTATGATAATACGTCTAACTAATTACTATGAGCCCCGTGTTGTTTCGGGAAGGGCGGGGGTTGTCCTAAGGAGGCAAGGAGAATAGAAATAACTACAGCCTCAAGCGTGTCGTAAGTGGCGATTAGTATGAAATGCATGAGGTTTAGTAACCTCATAATATATAACACACTGCTAGAGAAGTCACTGCAACAGAAAGAGCACACGCATGCATTGTGGCCAGCTTTCAGCGAGGAGACTAGCTGTAGTGGTGGTTCCACACGCCAAAGTGAGTGAAAGAAAAGAAAATGAGTTCTTAATGGCTTGTAAAAGAATTATACACAACCCATGTAAGCTGAGTTTGCGATATGCACGCATTTTATCTTATTGAAAACTTTTTTTGTGTTAATGTAAGTATATTTTTAAGGGGGACGGGAGAGAACATGTGTTTCCTTAATTAGTTTCCCCATCAAACTGTAGCTTTTTTTTTGGATGCTATTCCGGAGAGAAAAAAAGTTCTGACATTAAATTTCACTCATTTATAACGATACGCACGTACTTCATATTTATCATATTGTATTTTTTTCCTTTTTCTTTAACCACCTGCCGAGATTCCAGCCATTGTTTTCGAGAAACACTGTCTATTTCTTCTGTGTCAATTCAGGGAAGCGCATGTAATAGCGTAATTGCTAAGGTGTTTTATCAGTCTGGCAACACAACCCTGTAGTTGTACAATAGATGCGTTTGGCTGTGAGCAGGTGTTTTTGTCAATGTTTTACATTTCCACGCTTTATCTGTGACAGTCCATTGTGGTGAAGTGCATCGCTATGTTGGCAGCTGGCTGTTCTTGTTGCTGTTGGTAACTTCATATTTTACTTGTACTCTAAATTGTCGTTTTATATCTTTATATATCTGTGTGTGGCTCAGCGCCACATGTCGGCGCACCATGCATGGAAAATGGTGAATTCTCAAAATTTCACCGCGGATAAACGCTTAATTGTGCCATGTAACAAATTATTTAGGATAAGAAATGTGCGTTGATCAGTGTGCTATGACATTTTTTCTAAAGCAAACATTACGATTACCTTTACTGCAAACTGTAGTGAAAAATGCTGCCGATGTCAAAGGCTACGGTGTTGGCGCCGATCGCAAAAAAAAAAAAAAAAGATAATGAAACACAAGAAGAAACTGCGACAACGTCTTACGACAGATGTCGAAATATTGAAACGTTGATGTCAATCGCAACGAGTCATTCAAACACCGGAAGACGAGCTCAAGTCGGAGGTCAAATATAATAATAATAGCCCCTTCAGTCATAATTGTCTATTGGAATGCGCCCTGAAGTGACAGTCCTCAGCTGCTTTTTTCCTGGTGTTCTTTTCGACGTTTTCTCCTCTCTTCTGCTTGCGGTGGAAGCTTCTTTTCGCCCAATTTGAGGTGGCACCGTAGAGAGCATCGCCACTTGGTGCGACGTCAGCTTTATCCTCCCAGGCTGCTGGATTTATGTCCAATGACCTCGTATATCTTTTATACATTTCTTTGAACCTCAGCTACGGTCGCCCTACTGTTCTTTTGCCCTGTTCTTTTGCCATCTGCCAGTTGTCCGTAGAAGATATCTTTCGGGATGCGACCATCTTTCATGCGGGGGAAATGGCCAAGCCAGCGTAGTCTGCGCTGTCTAATCAGTGTATACATGATTTAAATACCAACACGTGACAACACTTCGACATTTGTCACTTCACCATTCCACGAAATACCGAGGATGTGGCGTAGACACCGTAGATGGAAGGTACTGAGCCTTCTTTCTTGCTTAGCATAGGTTGTCCATGTCACGCTGCCATATAGAAGTGTGGTGGTGACGCAGGCGTTATATACTGCAGCTTTGGTCTTCGTTGTGAGTTTGGAGTTTCCCGGAACACGCGCTGTGAGGCGGGCAAAGATGATTGCAGCTTTGACAATGCGGCTGTCAAATACAACGATAGAAAAGAGATGTTAGAGCGTAAACTGAGTGTTTACTGAAGATCCCAATGATACCATTGGTCTTCCATTTGAGTTCCTTTATCAGCGTTGTTCATCTGTGTGGTGGGTTTTGGTGTTAAACAGTAAGTATTAATTGTCTACAGATGTGAGGTCAGCTATGCAAGTCCCTGAGTCTAATTGTTGATGAAGTTGTTCTCAGGGTACCTGTCTGCTACCACCCTACGACCTCAATCTGCTATATATTTTGAACCTAATTATATGTTATGGTGTCTGGATGTTATCTGGCTAAGTGTCTAGGGTAAAATGCAATGTAATGTTAATAAAATGACAACAACTACACCTATAACTTAATGAACAAGTAATTAAACAAGTCGCTGGGTAAATTTTGAATGAAAATCTTTTTTACAATTTATTTTGCCTGTATCTCAATGGCTGGGATACAGGACTGTTTAAAACTCAAAATATAATGCAATTTATTTACAGCAAAGTAATTTAAAACAACAACTGTGTCTGTTATTATTAATATAAATTGTTCCTGACTGGAAGTGTTCTGATGAAGCAATAACTCCTATGAATGGACACGCTTCGGAGGAACGACTTGTATCATCATGTCAAGAAAACTAATTGATATATTAATGATGGAGAGTATGGTTAAATGAACTAACACACGTCCGTGGACAATTGGGCTTAACTTTGTGTCATAGAACTTGTGATGTCCTTCTCACAACCACCTTCTTCACGCCTGCAACGTCTGAATACTGTTTCCGACTCTTTAGAATAAAGGCAAACAGGTAGTTTTTGCCTCGAGCTTGCAGCTTCAGGAGTACGTATATTTTGGTATGTTGCTCACTGATTGTTTCAAGATGGAACCCTGAAATCAGAGGATTAATGCCTCCTCAGTACGTCATACACCTATCTCCATCTCTAAACAATTAAACATTATCAACATTTTCAAGATCAGTGAAGTTGCTAAATAAATAGCTATCGTTCCTATCTGATTTGGTGCCCTATTCATCATCAGGTAATCTTCAAACATCCGTTTGATACATTCCTTGTCATAGGAGAAATTATAGTTAATTATATAGTCATGTGCAAACACTGTGACTTGCTGAAGACGGCCAGTGGTTTGCTGGTCTTACATCATAATAATGTCATATTTTATTTCCAACTATGTCTTTTCATTCACTCCCACAGTTTAAGTAATCCTGTCTGGCTTTAATACAAGGTGATAATCTTTCCTAATAACATTTGTGGCATGACACAAAGGTTTAGTTTGGCGCCTTTCAGGTTGTAGTGAAATTGACAGAGATACAACGGTAAAATACCTCCAAAGATAACATGTAAGGATAAAAACATAATGCGTAGGCTGCTGATAGTACATGATCGCCCAGACCGCGGGTCATCACCCTCCATAAAAATTGACTTGCTAGACAGGAGGGGAACGGCGGATAAAAGGAAAAAAATATGACTGGAAAGATTGCGTGAGACTAGAAAGGCTAAGGAGACGCAATTGGGGGGGGAAACGGAGAAAAGTCACGTTTCCCAAGTTGACATAAAGCAAGGAACTCGACAGAAGGGACCTTGGATATGTTACGCCACAGTCATTTATTGGTCGCTTTTGCGATACCAAGCCTTTGATTTGAATTCATCGGCAGAACGCAGATGTTTGGAATATTACAAAAATTAAAAAGTAACTTTTTCGTAATATTAATGTTAGGAATATAAAAATTAGCTGGCCGGATGGCCCATTCTGAGCAGTGAACTAATATGTTCTTAATTTTACAGACGGATAGATAATATTGAAGATAATGACAAAAGACAGTGTTGTTCACATCAGCGACATACCGTATGGAATAAAAAGTGTCGCTATTTGCACACAAAAAAACACGACCTCGAGACGCAGGTGTTCAAATCTACTTAGTAGGGAAGCGAAGGGACATTGGTGGGAGCTGTGTCTAAATATAACTTTTAACGACAAAATTTTGGAGGGGAGAGAAAGGTTGGTTCAAAAATCAAGTACGTTTTAAGAAAAAAAAAAAACAAGTAGAGATGGACAGACTAACAGATAAACATCCATACTTGACTGAAGCATGACTGAAATGACTTTAGGGTAGGAAATTTGAATTTGAAATAAACCTAGGCAGTGATTGGCCACAGACAATCATTTTATCGGCGCTCAGACGTGCAAGTGGGGCCATTCCTCAATAGTTGTTCGATGATAGACACAGTATTTTAAAGTGTGGTGATTTCCAAATGAAAGAAAGTGAAATAAGTTCAGGGACGCCATACTATAGCCAGCAGCTCAGCTGAGTTTTGCTAGCATTTCTGTGTTCTTTATTCATAATCTGGTAAGATTGAAATTATTTCTTTGTATATTTTGAATATTGTTTAATGTTCGAGTGATTTGATACTGCCATATCATAATCTAGCCTTACAAACAAGTAGGGATTTGCTCTAGACCCCCCCGCCCAAGTCAGGGTCTAGGGACCAACCATATACATAAACTCCAGCAAGGGTTAGGAAAGACAGATCAAGTGTTGAGAATAATGAAACATATTACCTATCCACTTTTAGGGAAGGAAACTAATAAATATTTTTCAGAATCTATAGTCTGGGAGGACCTATCTGATGTAAAACCACCATGGTAAATGTGCTGTTTGGTCAGAGAGATCTGACCTGTCTGTATGATGTGGTTGTTGTGTCCGTGTTGTGTCCAGACGTGGGTAGAGAATAAATTTTGACACATAGCCAATACTTTGATTGCAGAGCTGTGAGTTTCAGTTGTCAACAAGGCGGTGTCCATTCAGTTGGTGATTTTACTCGAGTGTATCTGTGCAGTACGTTGTGACAGAGACCACTATTATTGCCCGCCAGCACGGAGAGGTGGGACCACCAGATTTCAGCACCAGAGCTACATATGCAAGATGAGTGAGCCTCTGGTCTGCTGGAAGTTCACCAACGCCTTTTAGTTACTAATACCCCATAAAATTCCTGCAATTTACTGGACATTGTGTAGTCAATATAGACAGGTGTGATGAGGCCACCCCAACAGCACAAGCATTAACTATCCTCCCAAGTAGATGACTACTAGAACATTTTAATAAAACTAACTAGTCTAGTACTTATATATGTACACTCTTGCATTTATTATGTAACATTCCATGCATTTCTTTCATAAATTTTAAATCTTTTAAAAAAAAAAAAAGTTCTGGTCAACATAAAACCTGATCCAGAACAAATAAATGTAATATAATTCTATCAAAAATTTTACACTCTTGAGTTAGTTCAGTGTATTATAATATTTGTTAAATATTATTAGTCTGCTTAAATATCTGTGGGTGTATCTATAACTATCACACCACATTACATATCATTACCCTAGACATTTTACATAGCCACATTCATTAAGGAAAAAAAAAATTGAGTGTGAGGTCGTAGTGGTAGCAAGAAAGGCCTTCTGACAATTCACAACTACATTTTATCTCAGGAGCCTTCACAGCTGGCCTCATACATTACATTTAGTAATATCACCATCATACAATACCATCAAACCCACTACATACATTGGGGGCTCGTCCGGGATAATTAGCCCAACAGTAATTTTAGGATCTCCTGGTTGGAGAAATAAAATTAGAAAAAAAAAAAATTGTGAAATTCCCTTTAAAATTAAAAGTGTCCCTGCAGATAAAAGTTGGTGAATCTTCACAGCCAGTGATAATTAATTAGTTAACTGGTTAGTTAGAATTAGTTAGACTATAGTCATAAGAAGTACTTAGTGTATTTACTGGTTAGAGATTTAGCTTGTATATTATTATATTGTCTGAAAAGTATGGCGGAGCTAGCAAAATTCCGATCAGCTGCTGTGCTGACCGCAAAGGAGATGGGAATGGATGGTCAGATTTTAATTCAATATGTAACGGCTGAATGTGATAAATATATTGAAAGGGAAGATAGAAAGGTAGCTGAAGAGAAGAGGTTACAAATTGAGGCTGATAGAGAAATTAAGAGGCTGCAGATTGAGGCAGAAGAAAAACGACAGCAAAGGGAGGCAGAAGAAAAAAGGTTGACTGCCGAAAGGGAGGCAGAAGATAGAAGGTTGCAAAGGGAGCACGAATTACGACTAAGGGAGCTGGAATTACAAGGCCCGGCTCCTGAAAATGGTGCTAGCCCTTTTGCCTCAGATGCTACGCCCAGTCTGGGAGCCTCAAACTCAGCTATGGGGTTTCATTTAGACCATTTTGTTGAAAAAGACGATGACATAGAGGGGTACCTAGGACGTTTTGAGTTATTAGCTACTACATATGGGTTAGAGAGAGAGAGGTGGAGTGTAAAGCTATCACAGGGATTGAGAGGTACTTCTTATGAAGTATTTGCCAAAATGAACAGGGAAGACCAAGACAATTATGACATGTTAAAGCAGGCTTTGTTATTAAGGTACGAGAAGAATGGTGAATTTTATCTAAGAAATTTAGAAATGCCAAACTGTTGTCTGGGGAGACATACCACCAATTCTCTGCTAGACTAGAAACCTATTTGGAGAAATGGACGGCTCTGGGGAAGACCCAAGATCTTAAAGAAATGATCATGATTGAGCAATTGAGAGAGTCCATGGCTCCAGACATGAGAAAATTTCTCATGGAACAAGGTGCAGAGAAGTTGGGGGAAATTTTAAATGTTGCTGAGAGGTATCAGGCAGCTCAGGCAGAGGTAAGTGGTGCTAAAAAGAAGCACATAGACAATTTTAAAGCTCCACAGCAATTTAATAAATTTGATAATAGAGAGCAGGGAAATAAAGGTAGGACAAACTTTGAGCGGCCAAGAAATGACTATCGCGACAGAAACTCACAGTTCAATGACCAAAAGTTCAATGAAAGAAAACCGTTGAACCAAGGAAAAAGATGGTGTAATGGTGCAAGAAGGATAACCATAACACCGAATTTTGTAGAAGGAAACCTTCAAACATTGCTGCAATGAAGTCGGGGACGCGAAGATTAAAGGTTAATCCTAATGGACAACAGGAACCTTAACACCCCCCAGTTTGTGAGGATGTTATTTGTAATGGGGTCACCATAAGGTGCCTTTATGATACAGGTTTGGATTATGATTCAGTTGTGAAGTCTAGCCTAGTGGACCCAAGTCAGTATACCACAGAAACAGTGGAAATACAAGGGGCGACTAAGGACATACCACTCATGACACTTCCCATCGCAAGGATAATGGTGAAAACTCGCTATGTGGAGGGAGAAATCAGAGCAGCAGTGATAGATGAACCAATCTACCCTCTGATATTGGGGTGTAGATACGTCTTCTTGGGGAATCCCGAGAAACCTGTGATCATGGCGACAGTGCAGACCAGGTCACAGAAGAAGGAGGAAGAAGGTGAACCTATAAATGCTCATCCAGAGGAGATGAGGAAGGCGCAGGCTGAGGATAGGACACTCAAGCCCTGTTTTAAAAAAATTGCCCAAATGCCACACACCTCCGAGCAAGGGGGAATATTTCATGAAGAACAAACTCTTATACAGGAAGGCCGGAACTGGAACAAATGGTCACAACCAGCTGGTTCTTCCCACTTCATATAGAGATAAAGTGATGGAACTCGGGCATGCGATTCCCTTCAGTGGTCACATGGGGATCAGCGCCACAGGACAGCGTATAGCTTGTCATTACTTCTGGCCAGGGATAACGGAGGATATAAAAAGATATGTCAAATCCTGCCCAGAATGTCAAAGGGTAGCTCCAAAGCACTGGACTGCTCGTGCAACTCTAGGGGAAATGCCCATAGTGGGAACACCTTTTGAGAGGGTTGCAGTGGATATTGTAGGACCTCTCACTCGGACCAAGAGGAGGAACAGTTACATCCTTACTCTGGTGGACACTTGTTCTATGTGGGGAGAGGCGGTAGCCCTGCCATCAATTGATTCAAAACATGTAGCAGAGGCACTACTTACAATATTTACCCGATTAGGATTCCCGCATCAAATCTTGACGGATAATGGTTCTCAGTTCAAGGGGAAACTAACGGAAGAAGTTTTTAAGCTATTTCAAGCCAGACACTTTCATTGTAGTCCGTACCATCCACAAGGGAACGGCCAGGTAGAGAGGTTCAACGGGACTCTCATTTCTATCCTGAGAAAGCTGGCACACGAAAAACCGGATCTGTGGGATCAATTCCTGCCCGCCGCATTGTTTGCGTACCGGGAGGTACCACATAGTTCAACCGGGATGGCTCCCGCAACTCTGCTATTTGGGAGGCCAATAAAAGGTCCATTAGAAGCTCTATTAAGGACCTGGACAGATGAGAAGGCGGAAGAGACTGTTACCTCATCGTATCAATACGTGAACGAACTGACCACTCGTTTGAAAGCTGGATGGAAACTGGCAAATGATAATTTGAAGCAAGCCAGGAAGAAACATGCAGCATATTTTAATAGGAAGGCAAAGGACAGGGAACTGGCAGTCGGAGAGAAGGTGCTGCTTCTACTACCCGGAAGCCAGAATAAATTACAAATTGGTTGGCAAGGTCCATATACGGTTCTCGAGAAGGTGTCTAGAACAAACTATAAAATTGACAAAAAGGGGAAGGAGAAAGTTTATCATGTAAACCTGTTAAAGAAGTATCTGGACAGACCACTCCAGGAAAGCACCCCCTTATTGACCTTGGCTATTGCAACCCAGATGCAAAAAGAACCACTCACCTCACATGAATACCCATTACATCCTTGTGAAACCGCAGCACAGGTAAAAGTCAGTAAGCACCTGACTAAAAAAACCAGAGGGAGAGAGTTCAACAGGTTCTGGAGGAACATACAGATGTATTAACAGATAAACCAGGCCATACAAATTTGCTACAGTATGACATGAAACTGGTAGACTCAAACCCAATCTGTATGAGAGCCTATTCTATTCCGTTCGCGAAGGAGAAGGCATTGAAGGAAGAAATAGAGTATTTGTTGAAGGAGGGGATTATTTCGCACAGTGAATCATCTTTTAGTTCTAGTGTTGTTTTGTTGAGAAAACCGTCTGGGGAACACAGACTGTGCATAGATTACAGGAAACTGAATGCTGTCACAGAAGGACAAGTGGATCCATTACCAGACACAAAACAGTTATTTGCCAGACTGAACAAGGCAAAATACTTTTCAAAGGTGGATCTTAGTAAAGGCTATTACCAGATCCCAGTGAAGCCTGAAGTGAGACCTTATTTGGCTTTTAGCACTTCGGATGGACATTATGAATTCAATATGCTACCATTCGGACTGAAAAATGCTCCGAGTGGGTTTTCAAGGATGATGCGCAAATTGTTGGATCCCCTGAATAACCCATGTATCACGAATTTCATGGATGATATTCTCGTCGCCACAGAGACATTTGAAGAACACATTGAAGCTCTGGAGATGTTGTTTGATAGACTTCGGGAGGCGAACTTAACTGCTAGGCCAACAAAATGTTGTATTGGATGCAAAGAGTTGGAATTCTTGGGACACACTGTATATCAGGGTAATATGACCCCTGATCCTAAGAACTTGGAAAAACTGCAGAGAGCACCTAGGCCGCAAACAAAAAAGGACGTGCGATCATTTGTGTCGTTATGCGGATTTTATCAGAAATACATCAAGAATTTTAACGCTATTTGTGCTCCTCTGACTGATCTGACTCGCAAGGGACTTCCAGATAAAATTATTTGGACTGCACAATGTGAACTAGCGTTCCAAGAGTTAAAGGAAAAAACTCACTAGCAAGCCTATTCTCAAACTGCCTGATTTGACACAGGACTTTGTCTTAAGAACCGATGCAAGTAATGTAGGACTAGGAGGGGCTTTGTTGCAAAGATCATCTTCACCTGATGGGGAACTGAAACCAGTCGCTTATGCAAGCCGTAAATTGAATGTCGGTGCAGATTTCCTCAGTCGGCACCCCTGTGATCAAAATTAGAGTAGTGGCAGACGTGAGGAGTAATTTTACCTATGTGTATCGCTGGTTTTGGAACTTGCCATAGGCATGTTTTCAAGTGGGGAGATGTGTAGTGAAATTGACAGAGATACAACGGTAAAATACCTCCAAAGATAACATGTAAGGATAAAAACATAATGCGTAGGCTGCTGATAGTACATGATCGCCCAGACCGCGGGTCATCACCCTCCATAAAAATTGACTTGCTAGACAGGAGGGGAACGGCGGATAAAAGGAAAAAAAATATGACTGGAAAGATTGCGTGAGACTAGAAAGGCTAAGGAGACGCAATTGGGGGGGAAACGGAGAAAAGTCACGTTTCCCAAGTTGACATAAAGCAAGGAACTCGACAGAAGGGACCTTGGATATGTTACGCCACAGTCATTTATTGGTCGCTTTTGCGATACCAAGCCTTTGATTTGAATTCATCGGCAGAACGCAGATGTTTGGAATATTACAAACATTAAAAAGTAACTTTTTCGTAATATTAATGTTAGGAATATAAAAATTAGCTGGCCGGATGGCCCATTCTGAGCAGTGAACTAATATGTTCTTAATTTTACAGACGGATAGATAATATTCAAGATAATGACAAAAGACAGTGTTGTTCACATCAGCGACATACCGTATGGAATAAAAAGTGTCGCTATTTGCACAAAAAAACACGACCTCGAGACGCAGGTGTTCAAATCTACTTAGTAGGGAAGCGAAGGGACATTGGTGGGAGCTGTGTCTAAATATAACTTTTAACGACAAAATTTTGGAGGGGAGAGAAAGGTTGGTTCAAAAATCAAGTACGTTTTGAAAAAAAAAAACAAGTAGAGACGGACAGACTAACAGATAAACATCCATACTTGACTGAAGCATGACTGAAATGACTTTAGGGTAGGAAATTTGAATTTGAAATAAACCTAGGCAGTGATTGGCCACAGACAATCATTTTATCGGCGCTCAGACGCGCAAGTGGGGCCATTCCTCAATAGTTGTTCGATGATAGACACAGTATTTTAAAGTGTGGTGATTTCCAAATGAAAGAAAGTGAAATAAGTTCAGGGACGCCATACTATAGCCAGCAGCTCAGCTGAGTTTTGCTAGCATTTCTGTGTTCTTTATTCATAATCTGGTAAGATTGAAATTATTTCTTTGTATATTTTGAATATTGTTTAATGTTCGAGTGATTTGATACTGCCATATCATAATCTAGCCTTACAAACAAGTAGGGATTTGCTCTAGACCCCCCGCCCAAGTCAGGGTCTAGGGACCAACCATATACATAAACTCCAGCAAGGGTTAGGAAAGACAGATCAAGTGTTGAGAATAATGAAACATATTACCTATCCACTTTTAGGGAAGGAAACTAATAAATATTTTTCAGAATCTATAGTCTGGGAGGACCTATCTGATGTAAAACCACCATGGTAAATGTGCTGTTTGGTCAGAGAGATCTGACCTGTCTGTATGATGTGGTTGTTGTGTCCGTGTTGTGTCCAGACGTGGGTAGAGAATAGAATTTTGACACATAGCCAATACTTTGATTGCAGAGCTGTGAGTTTCAGTTGTCAACAAGGCGGTGTCCATTCAGTTGGTGATTTGACTCGAGTGTATCTGTGCAGTACGTTGTGACAGAGACCACTATTATTGCCCGCCAGCACGGAGAGGTGGGACCACCAGATTTCAGCACCAGAGCTACATATGCAAGATGAGTGAGCCTCTGGTCTGCTGGAAGTTCACCAACGCCTTTTAGTTACTAATACCCCATAAAATTCCTGCAATTTACTGGACATTGTGTAGTCAATATAGACAGGTGTGATGAGGCCACCCCAACAGCACAAGCATTAACTATCCTCCCAAGTAGATGACTACTAGAACATTTTAATAAAACTAACTAGTCTAGTACTTATATATGTACACTCTTGCATTTATTATGTAACATTCCATGCATTTCTTTCATAAATTTTAAATCTTTTTTAAAAAAAAAAAGTTCTGGTCAACATAAAACCTGATCCAGAACAAATAAATGTAATATAATTCTATCAAAAATTTTACACTCTTGAGTTAGTTCAGTGTATTATAATATTTGTTAAATATTATTAGTCTGCTTAAATATCTGTGGGTGCATCTATAACTATCACACCACATTACATATCATTACCCTAGACATTTTACATAGCCACATTCATTAAGGAAAAAAAATTGAGTGTGAGGTCGTAGTGGTAGCAAGAAAGGCCTTCTGACAATTCACAACTACATTTTATCTCAGGAGCCTTCACAGCTGGCCTCATACATTACATTTAGTAATATCACCATCATACAATACCATCAAACCCACTACACAGGTGGTGCCTCTACGCATCAATAAGGCATACACATTCAATAATACAGATACATATCAATAACAAGGTTTATATAAATGTTTATCTTACCGCATCAATGAAATAATACACAATTTGTAGGTTAACCGCCACTGATGCAGAACAGCGAAGGCACTGGTCATTTATTCCTTGCGTCTGAAGCTAACACTACTTGTGAGATTTTAATTTTCGAATGGCAACTAATGCTGGTTTCAAATCGTTTTTATCACTCCTCTTAGTCTATTCTACCACAGCCAATCGAATTATGTTATGCCCACTAGCCTCTTTTTTTCAAAAATAAATTACACTTTCAAAAATGTACCGTTCCACCCCCTTTTTCTCCTACAGGCAAAGTTGGCTGAGGCCGTCAATGCGTATGTCTCTGTGTCTTCTCTTTACCATATTCTGTTATTATCTAAGCGTTTTTATTGTAAGATATTATAACATTATGGGTAGTATTGTTTTCTAATCAACAAATATTAGCATTTTATTTGTCCACTGTCCTTGCTTTTATTTTATTATTCAGCTAGGTTTCATTGGGCCACCCTTTCTCTCCCCTTTTTTTATTTCAGTATCACACTGCATAAGCTATCTTTTCAATTATGCCTCCATGCAAATCCCCCACTTACATTTTTCTCTCTCTTGCTCGTTCGTTTTCAAAACGAAGCAACGCGTTAGGATTTCATCAGAAAATACTATCACTGTATACAGGAAATGCGAGCCTGTCTGTGTGTTTATACTAATCGTCTTCCTATCTAAGTGGTTATACATTCAAACTGCGCTACTAATGAACGGGGTGGGGCAAGCGGTGGGGTTTCCTCTCACTCAATAGCAGACACTACTGCTTTATTTAACTTTAACTTTTTGGGAAAAAATATGCCCCTAGCAACAGCGTAACTATGGCCAAGTAGTTTTTATTCAAACTCCCAACCATTCATTCGCGTTTAGTGTTAGACTAAGCAAGGGCTGTGACGTCAGCTGTCGCCTGTCGTCCTAGTTTGAAATTTAAAAAAACCAACGCTTGTCAAGGCTGCATTTTTCCGTCTCTCATTTCATTCCTCCGTTTATTTATTCTCTCACTCCGTTTGAAACTAACTATGCATTTCGATCTGTCAAAAGGCTTTTATTTTAGTGGAAATGGGTATTGCGGAGAGGGGAAAAGCTAACAGTTTTTGTGATTCGTTTACTATGGCGTACTGCTTGTTAGAACCAACATGACGGCTGGCTATGGTGACGATGTTGAACACAACTCCCTATTTTATCTCTATAGTTTTTGAATTTATAAGCAGTAATATTTTATCTATTTGATCGGGGTATCTGTCGTGAATTATTCTAATCCCCATATATAAATTAAAACGTAAATGCAAAGCCTAACAAATAAATTTAATAAAAGGAAAGAAGAATGGTAAAGAACAGTGCTGTCACAATGACTGTACTCGAAATCCCCCTTGTTTTCTACTTCGTCGGCAAATTGTAACGCTTTCACGTTGATAGTAAAAGCCTACTGTATTATTACCCGCTTTCTTCAATGAAACGTGTACTGTATCACGCAAGCTGATCAATGACCTAGATTTAATATTTCATTCATTCCATACACGGCGTAACTAAAGACAGATGGACTAAAGGATAGAGAGAAGGGAGAGGCAGAAAGCCGAACACGTGCAACACTAAACACGCGTCGCGCGATACACAATTGCTGCCATCACGCGTGTAAGGCCACATGCACTAACTTTATTTCAAATCGACAGTGATAAAATTCACTACCCTTCCCAGAGTTAGGTTTTAAAATCCTGAAAAATGCTTATTAGGAATTATGACATTATACCGGTTTACGTTTGAAAAACATTACAGTACCCAGACAGCACATCTTCGAAACAGGAGGTAGAAGAAATTGCATATTTTGAACGCAGCATATTAGCTCTATTAAATATATATATTTGGGTTCCTTAGGGTTTGCTGACAAAGAATATGTAAAACGTTACGCAAATAGTCTAGGAATTACCAAGTTATGGCCAAAATAAAATAGTGGGGGTGCCTGACAGCATGAAATCATTTCTGCTCATAAAATTTTTTTATAACGTGTTTAAAAAAACATTACGTACGGAAATAGCCTACCATGTTAACTCCTATGTGATTGGAGCGCAACAAATGAAAGACTAAACACGATTGGTCGGACTATAAATACTATCTTGTGTTGTCAGGGGAAACGTGAGAAAGGGGTACTTTTTTGAAAAGATGTGTAGACATGGTTTCATTGGTTAGAGCTGCGAATATACACCATTCAGAGCGTCTGTTCATTGCCACATCTTGTAATAAACCTACTAAGAAGCAGTGCGTTGAGCACCAGTGTATATTTTTTATAAAATAAAGCCTGGAACATCGGCAGATCGGAGTTGTGCTATATTCATTGCCAGTCAACGAAACTGTTTATTATTATTTCCATGAATTGTGGTAAGCTTGTAATATTCAATATCTTTTAATGAAAATTGAATGTAAATTGATAATTTATGTCTGTATATATGTGTGGTTCAGTAGCGAACATGATGTAAAGCCTATAGGCTCCAGCCTGAACAGAAGGTGTCGGAGGAAAGTAAAACTGCATGGAATGGCCAAACAGTACACTGACACCTAGATTATTAACTAGAAAGAAATAATGCTGGAATTGCAGAGGCGTAGTAACCATTAGGGAGGGAAATACTGGTATAAAGTGTTTCAGATGAAGCTGACAGTTGGCCTAACGCTCTGAACTCAATGTTTGTGATGTATTGTGCTCAGTGTAAAAATAGAGTATAAATTAGTTCTGACGTAGAAGGTACAACCTTCTTGTTTCAGGGACCGTGGTCTTAAAGTTATTGAGCAGCACCTGGTCAGAGCTTTGCTGAAGCCAGAAGTGGACAGCATACTCCTTGGTCAATATAGCAACCAGTGGGGTGGCTCCAGAACTCATTACAGTTATCGAGCAGAGGAGTCTTTTACTGCAGTCATCACGCAAGATAAGAGAGTGTGGCCATGGAGCTCAACATTATGTACCCCCATCTTAAAATAACATTGTAACATAAAATTAAGAGGGGAAGTAAATTGTTTTAATACCAGGAACTGAGAACATCTCCAATACTAGTTCTAATAGAAACAAACTATTGAAGTCATGATGACAAATACCAACAGAGCTTGAACAAAACAAAACCAGTATTACCTCATATTACCACTACACAACTGACACACATAGGATACCATTGATAATATATGTCACTACATGAATCATATTAATAAATTCTGTACATATACCTTGTAATTAAAATTGATTGTGATTCCTGGTTCCCCTTGTATTTGAATCAGGACACATATACATTCATGACAGCAATGAATACATATTGTTATTTGAAAAGTTATCAGTGACTCCTTTAAGATATCCTCTTAGAGTGTTTTATGTATGTGAGTGTCACAGTGTTGTCAAGTGTGGTGGAATAAATTAAATTGTTTATCTGTCTGTTGTTGTTATGACTTACACTTCATCATACACATACCCTAGACATATAACGTAGTCATCACAATATTCCAGAATAATTCTGACTGAGGCATACATATGTGGCAGCAAGTAAGGTTATCTATAATACACTACTCTTATTAGATATAGATACCTTCACAGCTGATCTCAGTCAGTACACTAAGTATCCTATAAATATTTATAACATCCCATTTTACCACAGTATCAGGGATCTTACTACAATCTGGAATGCCTTTGCACTTATTGAAACTTAAAATTGGTACAGTCATCATGTTGCTGAGAAAAAAGGGGAAAGGATCCTGTTACACGCCCATTGAGGCCCATATTTTCTTGACCATCGGCACACTAGGGATGATGTGGTCAGCATCACGCCGGCCGCCGTAACCTTCCCAGAGTTGCTCTGGTATCCAATTCATGAGGCTGGGTCGACCTCGGAGCCGTTTGCGGGCTAAAAAAATCCCACCTCAACTGGGGATCGAACCATGGACCACCGAGCTAGGAAGCCAGTGCACTAACCACTGTGCTACCGCGGCTCCTGTTGCTGAGAAACCTGGATGAAAAAAAAATAAAGTAAGAAAAAGAAGTCTCGTGGACAGTATAGGATTAGTTGTAAAGACCATTAACAAAAATATTACCGACGTCGAAATAATCACATGCAATTGAAAAGACGAACGAGTTTTCATTCCACGCACCCCTTTCATCATCGACATCACCCTTCCTCTCCCTAAAGGAGTATAGACCTTCAACAAACTTACGCAAAGTCTTCCTGTCCCATGTGTTCCTGACCGGTTGAAGTTTCCTTTCCTTCTGTTTCTCTTACCGTGGGGGTTCCACTGATGCCACCAGGAGAACAGCTATGATATAGACTCCTGAAGACAATCGAAAGCGAGGCCGACCAGAAAGCAACTTGGCGGAGAACTGTGGAGGCCAAGATGCAAAGAATGAACCAGAGCTGGGGCACTGTACGAAGGATGGCCACCGACTGAGCAAAGTAGAAGCAATTAGTAGCTGCCCTACAAGACGCCACCAGGCGTAACGACCACTGGCTGTTTTGACAGTCGGGAGGCTATGGATCAAAGAAGAAGAATTGGGGGTTCCAGAATAAGGAGTGCCTGGTAAACGCATCACTTTAGAAAATAAAGATTAGTGAAGAGTCTTACTTACATACGCCATACCCACTTTAAACTGTCACTGCTAGGTCTGCCCACGAACAGATCACCACCTGTAAAGTTATTATTTTACCTGTGAAACTTCTATATCTCATTCTGTCCGAGTCCTAGAAAATAGGCCAATAACAACGGCCCTCGCTGGCGTGTTAGTTTGTTCTGTCCAGTCTTTCTTTACTGGTCCACAACAATGGTCCATTGTTTTCTTGTCAGTCAGGCTTGAGATTTTCTCCAAGTGTAGCTGTCTTTAAACCAGCCATTTCTGTCGCCTTGTTCCATGTTCTTTGTAAGCCTTGTCCCATACTCTCTGTAAGCCTTGTCACATACTCTCTGTAAGCCTTGTTCCGTGTTGTTTGTAAACCTTGTTCCATGTTCTTTGTAAGCCTTTTGGGTTACTGACGGAATAGTTAACGCGTCCATGGCAGCGCTTATTTAAAAAAAAAATTCTTATCAGGAAGCGGGTTTTGACAAGGTCACTTCGGTTGAGGCGTCAAGTAGTTCTTACATGTTGTGGAGCTTCTATGTCGGTTAATGTGTTCTATCTATCTATCTATCTATCTATCTATCTATCTATCTATCTATCTATCTATCTATCTATCTATCTATCTATCTATCTATCTATCTATCTATCTATCTATCTATCTATCTATCTATCTATCTATCTATCTATCTATCTATCTATCTGTCTATCTGTCTGTCTGTCTGTCTGTCTGTCTGTCTGTCTGTCTGTCTGTCTGTCTGCCTTTCTTCGCGTGTGTTTGAGTGTGTGTTATATTGCGTGTGTATGCATTTATTTAAATTTTTTTGCTTTCGTTGGTCAGTGTTTTTACATGTTTGTTTCGCTTAATTTGCTGCCCCGCCTGGTCACACATGAATTACCAACCCGTTCCAGGTTTGCGTTGGTTTTATGTCATACAGCTCTGCTATACCCCACATGTGTATCTTCTTCTGTTATCAAAAAATATAAATATGTCAAACGTGGTCGCGTGGCGTTCACGCGCATTACTGATATGCAGATGATGTCACTTAACTGTCAGCGTATTCCTGGTCATGATAAAATTGTCATGTTTGTATAGATCTTAAATTTTTTAATTTTTTATATGTCTGATATCTCCGTTACTGTTCTGTATATTTTCAACGCTTCTGTAATGTTACCATTTGCTGATAAGGCAGTTAAAAAAAAAAGGCTATGTGGACTATTAGTGGAATTGGCCCTGACAGAACTGGAGAAGAAGTGAAAATGATGAGGCAGACGTGGAAAGAATTTGAGCTGATGGCACGTGACACAGGAGAACGTGGTATGTGTTTGTAGAAGGCGTGTGCTCCTTGTAGACTTAAAGGGTATTGATTGATTGACATAGAATCAGACAACAACCAGCGGAACTGGTAATTAAAGAAATAAAAATTAAAATGGATAAGACATACCCCCCCCCCCTCCCCTCCCGCCCCCCTCCCCCGGAAACAACCCGACATGCCCTATTTAAGTATAACCTTGGTTAAACATAACCACGTTTACCCTTGACTGGAAGAGAAGACCTGGGCATGAGAGATGGAGGAGAAACCAAGGCAGAGAGATCACGTGAGCAGAGGCTGAAACGTTCGGTCCAAAATAAAAATGGAGGTGAGCAACAGTTATAGGTCCATGCTCCTCATGGGTCATGTTCCCGCGGTATTTCTCACGGGGGTTTTACCAGAGTGGCAACAGTGTGATTCTCATTTAAGGCTCGTTTCATTTTTTGGGTGCAAATACGAACATGTAAACAGTTAACTCACACATTCAAACTGAAATCGTCAATATATATATATATATATATATATATATATATATATATATATATATATATATATATATATATATATATATATATATATATATATATATATATATATATATATATATGCACGCATACACTTCATTGCTCCATGGTGTAGAACAATGAACAAAGAGTTGGAAGAAAAAATTGAGGCCCTTGAGATGTTTTTATATAGAAAAATTGGCACTGATAGCAAACTCTATACAGAGCAATACAACAGGAGACAATCTGATCATCAGGAGTCGTCCTCCCGTCGATCAAATGTTTCGGCCCCTTAATCTCCTTTACACTCTTAAGGGGTGCAGGCCCACTTAGGTCATGATTCCCAAGTGTCAGCCTCCTGTTGTCTAGTGCAGAGAACTGAACCCATTCCACCTTGATCGCACTTTCAACTTCACTCCTATTTTCTGCCAGCTAGAGGCAATTGTGAAAGTAACCCCTGTGTTGAAAACAAGTTACTGTCCCGAGTTCCATAGCCCGTTGCGGTTGTTCCACAGCCAGCACGAAGCCTTTCCGCAGTTTCGCTGAGCCTCTTAAGTGCCCTTGTTCTTGACTGTCCCCTCAACCCCAACAGTTTCAGTAGATCATACACTGAGTCAGCCACGAGACCTCTTGCACCCACCTCAACAGCCATGACTCTTGCAGTGAACTCATCGTGTCTCAAGTCCCCGGCCAGATCATTATACAAGAAGTTGAACAAGGAGTTGGAAGAAAGAATTAAGGCCCTTGATATGTGTTTATATAGAAAAATGAGGCGCATCACATGAAGCGATAAGAAAAATAGAGGTCATAGAAATCCTTGGAATGAAAAGAGAATTAATGAAGGAGATCAAAATTAGACCGCTAAAATACAGGGTATTCCACGAAAAAGCGGCCCGTGACGTCATGGGCGTACTGTGCCGACACAAATAAGGGAGGGAAACCTGAGGCCTGTAAACAATAAATTAATATGAAATTAATATGAAACAAATATAAAGGTATGTTATCAGGCACTCGCAGGAAATAAAGAAGTAGAACACCAGACAACAGAAAAACAACAGACATGAGTGGCCTGGGTAAGCCACTCATGTCTGTTGTTTTTCTGATGTCTGGTGTTCTACTTCTTTATTTCCTGCGAGTGCCTGATAACATACCTTTATATTTGTTTCATATTAATTTATTGAAGGCCTCAGGTTTCCCTCCCTTATTTGTAATAAATGTTTGTACAATACCAAACCTACCCACTATCCTGTTCTCACTGTTCTAGTCTACTATCATTTACTGGACACAGTATTAAGGTCCTAAGGGTCTTGTTGGATTCGGCCTATACTGCTTGATAGAAATACAACAGAAGTGATTGCGTCATTAATAGGCTGAACTGCCCATGGAGGACTTCTGGTGTCGTGTATTGTGGTTCGCACTATTGACCTGCCATTGAAACATCATTTTTGATGATGCGTAGATGGCAGAGCGGATAGTGTGATTCGCTTGCATGGCTAGGCGGGGTTGTCGCACGGAAGGTCCAGTGTTCAAATCCTGGGTAAGCCACTCATGTCTGTTGTTTTTCTGTTGTCTGGTGTTCTACTTCTTTATTTCCTGCGAGTGCCTGATAACATACCTTTATATTTGTTTCATATTAATTTCATATTAATTTATTGTGCCGACACAGTACGTCCATGACGTCACGGGCCGCTTTTTCGTGGAACACCCTGTATTTACTGAAGACCATAATAGAAGGGAGAGTTGAAGGCAAACGTGCAAGAGGAAGACAGCGTTATAAGTGGGATGATAACATCAAGAGATGGACATGAAAGAAGACTCTCACAGTGCACCATCAAGACAAGAGACAGAAGACATTGAAGATCCATTACAGCCAACCTTCGTTGTGGAGATGGCAGCTGGTGATGATGATCATATTTGTTATATTTTTAATCTATTTAGTTTAGTGCTGTATTTTCCCTGCTGTTGTTGTTATTTTGTCCGTGACAAAGGTCTTGTGGTAATAACGCAGGCCATTCCGTTCTCCTATGAAGAACGTTCAATACCCCCTTTCCATTATCACGTCGTTTATGGAATGATACGGAATGATGGACATAACTGATTGATTGTCTTCGTGACAAAGGGTCTATTTAGTTACATGATGTTATTGATTTTCTCGCTGTTCAAGCCGCCCCCACGATTCTGTTGTTATCGATTTTTCGTTCTGTTGAAGCTTATGTAGCTTTTGTGACTTTCTTCCTGCCAAAGGCTTGGTATTGTCTTTATGTTGTTATCGATTCTCTTCTAGCTAGATCTTCACTGTATTGGAATCTAATGCTGCCAACCGCCAGTACGTCAAGAGATTAAGTAGAGAAAGAGGAAATGGAACTGACATGCCTTTAGACAACAATCAGCTAGTATAGCCAGACATGCTATGATTGAACCAATTCTTCCACCACACATTACTGGACACAAGTGTTTTGGCCTTTATTTGGTCTATACTTGCTGATAGGAAATTTATATTAGTGATTGCGTCTTTAAACTGCCTGGGTCGTCCACGGGTTCTATAAACCATAGTTGTGTGGGTGTCATGAGAATGACCTCACCCAATAAAGCACTTTTGTTTGGGGTGCAACATTGGCTGAGCATCCTTTCACGATGTACTGCCACGGCAAGGCGCCGTTTGGTTGGTCCTAGGTTTGATTCCCGGTAAGCCTATCACTTATACTTTTCTGTTGTCTGGTGTATCCTTTATGTCCAACGAGTACCTGTTAATGACCTTTATTTATTTATTTACTTATATCTCTACTGTTGACAGTGCTCAAGTTTCCTCCATTATTTATGATTGAACCAGTAGAGAAGCAGAAAGTAGGGATGTCAAATATATCAGCACTTTGCTGGGGGCCGCCGTAACTAGCATTCTTTTCCTCGTCTTCGCCACCTTCTTTTTCCTTCAAGGCATTTTGCGGCACACTCGTTCGTTTCCGGTCCCGCCTATCCTTGTCGGTCCATCTTCCTTTATGTCACACCCACAACATGCCCATGGGCATATTTTGAGAAGAAAACAGAAGTTAGACCTATATTATGATAACAGGAAAAACATTGAAAGAAAAAATATTGAGGGTGACAACGAGAGAAAATACTGCAAGGACAGTTTGGTGTTGTGGTACAGAAAGACGTCGACACCAGAATTAATAGATAGCTCTGGGGGCAGGAAAGTGTGGAGAGACATGAAAGCCACCTGGCATGGTAAAAAGGTAAAGGATCCCGTTACACGCCCGTTAAGGCATATTGGGAATATGGCGTTAGGTTCATATTTTCTTGACCATCGGCACAGAGTTGCTCTGGTACCCTATTCATGAGGCTGGGTCGACCCCGGAGCCGTTTGCAGTCTACAAAATCCCACCTTAACTGGGGATCGAACCATGGACCCCCGAGCTAGGAAGCCAGTGCACTAATCACTGCGCTACCGCGACTTAGCTGGCATGGTAATTGATGATAAATCCTCGTCCGTCCTTTTCATATGTCCTCTACTACAGTTGTCATCACTTCAGCTCCCCAAGGAGCATATGCCTTCAACAACCGTATTCCAAGTCTTCGAGTCTCGTGCCATCAGCTCCCGGTCTTTCCATAACTTCCTGATTTTCATTTATGTCTCCATTTCTCTTCTCCGTGTGTTTTTCGGTCTACCTGTGCTTATGTTACCAGAATAAAGTTCCACCTTGTAAAGCTATCATCACTTAGTGTGTGTCCATTCCATCTCTAGCGTTCTTCTCATCTCTTGTTCCACTGGCACTTGTCTGGTTATTGTCATCAGTTCCACATTAGTCACCTTGTCATACCACTTCAAGCTTTCTATTCTACGCAAGCTCCCTACTTATGAAAGTCTGCTAATGGCTAGTGTGTTGTGTGTGCCAAGACATTAAAATTATATTATCTCGCAGCGTCGTTACACACGACATACATCATAACACTTACCTTTGGTGGCAATTCCCCTCACCCCCTTTTTTTGATTGTATGCAGCGATAACTAAGATAGTGTATCTTCTTTAACATTTTCAATTCGTGACACGGCAAGATAAGCTATTCATTATGGTATCTACCCGTCTGACGAGATCTGCCATCGGTGGTTGTTAATGTCTTCTCACTGAAGTACGATTATACGTTTTTTCCCCCCTTCGTTCTCACCCATATACTGTTATTGTTTAGATCCCCAAGGATTCAAGTTTTCACTCCTTTTTACTCTTCTTTTTTGGGAATGGTGTTTCCAGGGCTGTCTTCTGGAAAGTAGTACTGTAGTATACTTCTATTGTATCTGGGTCTTTCCCGGGTGTCGCTGAAAAAGCACAGAAAGAATATGACTTCTGTGCCCTCAGGCATCTGGTGCAAGGCGACTAATATGAGACTTTTCCAGGAGACTGGCAACTTATCATGTAAAACACATGGCCACAGAACCACAGCTGCAAGAGCTCTTGGTGCAGGCTTCCTGTAAGTGGATTAGCAGCAGTGGTGGCTCCGTGCTCCGTTAGGAGCACAAAGGAAAATAATGATGAAGACATAGTACTGCTGTATTCCATCTCAACTTTTTGTCAAAATTGACCTGAGGTCATAAATTGACATCATACAGTTAAATCTATCTTCCTACAAAATATCTTACAGTTAACAGCTTGGATCACCATGCACAATGTCATTTTGATGTGATATATCCTCCTTTTAAATTAGTAACTCACAAACTTTGAATGCGTTTTTCTCAAAACGAGTTAAGTTGAGATGGAATACAGTTGTACTAAGGCGACGACTGGCTCTGGATGTTCTCTGTGATGTTTTTGATTGACGCTAATTATGATTATTGATTGTATCTCATCAGTTGATGTCGACATGAATTTTACAACGTCCTTCTTTAGCAAGTCTATCAGCCTTTTAATTGTCACATATCTTGCAGTGGCTAGGAATCCTCTGTAGTTTCTGGTTGTTGATTTTATAGCTAGCTTACATTTATGTTCCAGCAAGGCTGTCAAAGCCGATGTTTTTATGGTTCTTTAGGGCTGCTTAAAAACAGTCTTAATTTATTAGTTGGGAAGATGTTGGCGGTGCATGTTCTTATGTCATGTCGTTCTGTGTTTGTATGTATAAGCTGTTTTATGCATGTATGAATGTGTGTGCTAATGTTTTTATTAGCATATCTCTATGTAAGTATTTATGTGTGTATGTTTTAGGTATCTATCTATCTATCTATCTATCTATCTATCTATCTATCTATCTATCTATCTATCTATCTATCTATCTGTCTGTCTGTCTGTCTGTCTGTCTGTCTGTCTGTCTGTCTGTCTGTCTGTCTGTCTGTCTGTCTGTCTGTCCGTCCGTCCGTCCGTCCGTCCGTCCGTCCGTCCGTCCGTCCGTCCGTTCGCCCGTACGCCCGCCCGCCCGCTTGTTTATCTCTCTGTCTGTCTCTCTTCTGTTCGTCCGTCTTTCTGTATGTCCGTTCGTCTATCTGTCTGTGTATCAGTACATTATTTATAACCGTCACTGTCAGCATCATCATTATCACTATTGACATCATCACAGTGCCTAGTAGCGTTCACGATAAATTTCCCTCCACAGCTATCTGACCTTGAGCAACATGGAAATATCTTGAACGGTGTAGCAAAGTTTGATTTTGCTGGGGAGGTTATGATGGTATCCTAAAAGAATGAAATCCGTGTCTGTATTAACCGTGTGAGGTCAAGCACATGTAGGCCCCTGACTCTATAAATGATGATGATGAATTGTGTGCAGGGAACCTAACGCTACCTCCCTAGATCTCACACGGTCACTATTTTGGCTCTAGTGTCTGGTGTATGATGTACCTAGTGTCTAGGGGAGAAATGAAATGATGGTACACAACACAAAAACACTTTAATTTTCTATGAGGAAGTGAATAAAACCAGTGGTTAAGTTTTTCTTTAAAATGAATGTTTTTTCTGTACCATTTAATCTGCCTGTCCAGCCATATCTTTTGGACAGGTCTTTGAAAATGAGGACAAGATAGTTTACAGAAAAGATCAACTAAAATATCTGGACTCTTTGTCCACTAACTATAAAGTCAATATATATCTTTCCTGTGGGAATGTTCACAGCTTACACTTTATTCATCTAAGAGGGAGAGTCACTGTGTATGAGGGGCTGTAGTTTCATCACACCCCATAAACTTCCTGAGTATGATTTGAAATACCAGTGTTTATTAAACGAAAATGTCAGATATACCCAGATGCTTAACACATCACCTGGGATTCCTTGTGGAATGATAATACAGTATGAAGTTGCAGAAAATCTCGATCTCTCAAAATGCCCAAGCTCCTCCCGTTATCTTTTTACAGCATAAACGAATGGTCGGAGACTTGATGGCTTTATTCTCTCTCAGCAGGTTTCCTGTTACCGGCTGGCAACAGGAAATAAAACCTCTGCAACAAAAGGACACCCTGGCCTTTTATATCTGATCACTTATTATATTTATTATTTTCCTACGGTGATATGGGGTCAGCCTCGCGTGCATTACAGGTGCACTCGCCCCTAATTTTACATGACTCCCACCTTGCTGCGACCACACCTCTGGTCCCTATGGCAGATACGCCACTGTGCGTTTACATAGTTTTCCTCAATAAAATAATGTGGAGTAACCACATTTCCTTTGGTATGATTTTCTCTTCTTTTCTTTTATAAAATTAAATGCTTCAGGCATGTTAAACAGTGTTCATGGAACACAGAGGCTTACTAGTATATTCTAATGCAATAATTATTAAAACACAATCATGACAACATACATCAGTTAGATACAGTTCAATGTGAGGACTCAACAATGTCTGCTCCCGGCACGTCCTTCACTTTCCCCAATAGCAGTATCTAACTTTGGCAGTGGGATTAAACATATTAATTCATAAAGCATGTCTGGTAGTCGATTGGCCAGCCTGCTTTAGTTATGCCAATACAAAAAGATGTTTAGTTTTGGATTACATTTTCCTACCTCTCCCTTTCCCTCCTATACTCTTGTTACCCAAGCGAATTTGAATACTGTGGTGAAGTGGGATGTTATAAATACTTATAGGGAACTTAGTGTACTGACTGAGATCAGCTGTGAAGGTATCTATATCTATTAAGAGGAGTGTATTATAGATAACCTTACTTGCTACCACATATCTATATATCTCAGTCAGAATTATTCTGGAATAGTGTGATGCTACGTTATGTGTCTAGGGTATGTGTATGATGAAGTGTAAGTCACAACAACAGACAGATAAACAATTTAATTTAATCCACTACTCTTGACAACACTGTGACACTCACATACATATAACACTCTACAAAGATATCTTAAAAGAGTCACTGATAAACTTTCAAATAACAATATGTATTCATTACTGGCATGAATGAATATGTGTCCTGATTCAACTACAAGGGAACCAGGAATCACAATCAATTTAAATTACAAGTTATGTACAGAATGTATTTAATATGAATATTGTAGTGACATATATTATTACAAATGTTCTATGTGTGTCAGTTGTGTAGTGGTAAAATGAGGTAATACTGGTTTTGTTTTGTTCAAGCTCTGTTGGTATTTGTCATCATGACTTCAATAGTTTGTCTTTAGGGACTAGTATTGGAGATGTTCACAGTTCCTGATTTTAAGACAAGTAAATTCCCCTCTTAATGTTAATTTTATAAAGTCAGTTCAAGATGAGGGGACATAATGTTGAGCTCAGCTGGCCAAGTTAGCTTATCTGGCGTGATGGCGGCAGGAAAGGACTCCTCTGCTCGAATTCTCCTCTGGGCTCTGGAGACACCTCACTGATAGCTAAAAGGACCAAGGAGTATGCTGACCGACACTGGATTCAGCAAAGCTCTGACTAGGTGCTGCTCAGTACCATCAAGACCACTGTCCCTGAAATCAAGAAGGATGTACCTTCTACTTCATAACTAATTTATATTTTCTTTTTACACTGATCACAATACATCACAAACATTGCGTTCAGAGCGTTAGGCCAACAGTCAGCTTCATCTGAAATACTTTATACCAGCATTACCATCCTTAATGGTCACTACGCCTCTGCACTTCCAGCATTATTTCTGTCTAATCAATCATCCAGGTGTCAGTGTACTATTTGGCCATTCCATGCCGTTTTTACTACCCTCCGACACCCTCTGTTCAGGCTGGAGCATTACAGGCTTTACCTCACATTTGCCACTGAACTACACATATATATACAGGCATAAATCAACAATTCACATTCAATTTTCATTAAAAGATATTGAATGGTTCAAGCTTACCACAATTCATACGAATAAACACAGATACGTTGATTAGCAATGAATTCTGGCACAAACTGGCACAAATTTCCATCTGCCTATGTTCCAGGCTTTTATTTAACACAATTATGAGCTGGCTTCAACGCACTGATGCTTTTTCAAGCTATTTTAAACAAGTGGTTTCGAACTAACGCTCCCAAGTGTGTATATCAGCGAGTCTGACCAATGAGCCCCGTTTCGACAAGTGTTTGAAAAAATGTTACCTTTCCCCGTTTCCCCTAACAACCAAGATAGTATTTATAGCCCGACCAATCGTGGTTAGGCTTTCATTTGTTGCGCTCCAATCAATTTGGAGTTTACATGGTAGGCTATTTCTGTAACGTAAATTTTTTTCAAACACGTAAAAAAAAAATCTTATGAGCAGAAATGATTTTATGCTGTCAGGCACCCCCAATATTTTATTTTGGGTATAATTTATTAATTCCTGGACTATTTGCGTAACGTTTTACATATTATTTGTCAGCAAGCCCTAAGGAACCCAAAAATACAAATTTAAAGGAGCTACGTGGCTGCGTTCAAAATATGTATTTTCTACCTCCTGTTTCGAAGATATGCTGTCTGGGTACTGTTATGTTTTCAACCGTAAACCCATCTATTGTTATCTTTCCTAATAAGCGTTTTTTTATGATTTTAAAACCTAACTCTGGGGAAGGGTAGTGTATTTTATCACTGTCCGTCTGAAAAAAAAAAGTTAGTGCTTGTAGCCTAACACGCGTGATAGTAGTAATTGTGTATCGCGCGACGCGTGTTTAATGTTCGGCTTTCTGCCTCTCCCTTCTCGCTATCCTTTTGTCCATCTGTTCGTTCGTTTTGGTAACGTAATGTAGAAAAAGACATGAATGGAATTTAAAATTTAGGTCATTACGCAGTCTGCCTCTTAATGTTTTTCCAAGAAATACAGCACACGTTTCATTGAAGAAGGCGGGTAATAATACAGTAAGCTTTTATATCAACGTGAAAGCGTTACAATTTGCAGACGAAGCAGAAAACAAGGGGGATTTCGAGTACATTCTTTGTGACAGCACTGTTATTTTACCATTGCTCTTCTCTTTATTAATTTTATTTGTTAGGCTTCATATTTACCTAATAATTTATATATGTGGATTAGAATATTTCATGACACCTCCCCTCTTAAAACAGACATTATATGTCAGTCCTTTATTCTATATACACATAGAGAAATTTATTATTATTTCTGGGGTTTACGGTGATTCTCATCACACGGATGGCGGCTTAAAAAATCCGCTCCCAAATTGGTTTTTCCAGATATATACTCAATGCTAAAATTATATGGAGCCAGAAGCAAAGACCATCGGAGTAACCTAGAGTTCTCATGCTTAGCCTGTGCTAAAAACGATAAAGGTTTGTGATCTGTTTGCAACTTAAATGCCTTCCCATATAGATAAATATTGAATTTCTTTATTGCCCATATTACTGCAAGACATTCTTTTTCGCTAGTTGAGTAGTTGATTTCAGCTTTATTCAACTTTCTGCTAGCATATGCCACTGGGCTTAATTCCCCATCCAATGCATCTGATTTCTGTAGTAGAGTTGCACCCAGCCCAATATTACTTGCATCCGTCCTTACTATGAATTCTTGACTTAAGTCAGGTAATTTCAAAATGGGTTTACTTGTGAGCTTTTCCTTCAACTCTTGGTAAGTCATTTCACATTGTGGAGTCCATGTAATGCGATCTGGATGTCCTTTACGTGTCAATTCAGTTAACGGTGCACATATGGAATTAAAGTTTTTGATATACTTCTGGTAGAAACCACATAAGGAGACAAAGGATCTCACGTCCTTCTTGGTTTGTGGTCTCGGGGCTTTCTGTAGTTTCTCTAAGTTCTTTGGGTCAGGGGTCATGTTTCCCTGATAAACTGTGTGTCCCAAAAATTCCAATTCTTTACATCCAACGCAACATTTGGTTGGTCGGGCTGTTAAATTTGCCTCCCTAAGTCGATCAAACAGCATGTTCAGAGAGTCAATGTGTTCCTCAAATGTTTCTGTTGCTATAAGGATATCATCCATAAAATTTGTTATACAGGGATTATTCAGAGGATCCAATAATTTTCTCATCATTCTAGAGAAGACACTAGGCGCATTCTTCAATCCAAATGGCAATCTATTAAACTCATAGTGTCCTTCTGAGGTACTAAAAGCTAGGTATGGTCTAACCTCAGGCTTTACTGGAATCTGATAGTATCCTTTACTCAGATCCACTTTTGAGAAATATTTAGCTTTATTTAGTCTGGCAAACAGCTGATTTGTATCCGGCAATGGATCCACCTGTCCTTCTGTAATAGCATTTAGTCTCCTGTAATCTATACAGAGTCTATGTTCTCCAGAGGGCTTCCTTAAGAGTACCACCCCGGAACTATACGAAGACTCACTGTGCGAAATAATTCCTTCCTTCAACAGATAGTCTATCTCTTCCTTCAAAGCTTTTTCCTTAGCAAACGGAATCGAATATGGTTTCATACAGACAGGTGTGGAGTCTATGAGTTTCATATCATATTCCAATAGGTTTGTATGCCCTGGTCGGTCTGTTAACACCTCTGCATGATTATTTAGAACCTGTTGCACTCTCTCTTTCTGAGTTTTCGTTAAATGTGTACTGATTTTCACCTGTGCTGCTGTCTCACAGGGGTGTAATGGATATTCAAATGATGAAAGTGGTTCCTTTTTCATCTCCATGGCGATGGACAAGGTCAACAAGTGTGTCTCTTCCTGATGTTCTCTTTCCAAATATTTCTTCAGGAGATTCACATGATAGATTTTTTCTTTCCCCTTCTTATCTATCTTATAATTTGTTCTAGACACCTTCTCTAGAACTGTATATGGACCCTGCCATCCAATTTGTAACTTATTCTGACTCCCGGGCAAAAGAAGTAGTACTTTCTCTCCCACAGCCAAATCTCTGTCTTTCGCCTTCCTGTTATAATAGGCAGCATGTTTCTTCCTGGCTTGTTTCAAATTTTCATTGGCAAGTTTCCAGCCAGTTTTCAACCGAGTGGTCAGCTCATTCACATATTGGTATGAAGATGTAATGTTTTCCTCTGCCTTTTCATCAGTCCACGTTCTTAACAAAGCTTCAAGTGGACCTTTTATTGGCCTTCCAAACAATAATGTTGCCGGGGCCATACCGGTTGAACTATGGGGTACCTCCCGATAAGCAAAGAGGGCGGCGTGCAGGTACTGGTCCCATGTATCTGGTTTTTCGTGTGCCAACTTTCTCAGGATCGACATCAATGTGCCGTTAAATCTTTCCACTTGGCCGTTCCCTTGGGGATGATACACACTACAATGGAAGTGTTTGGCCTGAAAGATCCTGAAAACTTCTTCAGTTAGTTTCCCCTTGAACTGAGAGCCATTATCAGTCAAGATTTGATTGGGAAAGCCTAACCTTGTGAAAATTGTGAGCAATGCCTCTGCCACATGTTTAGAATCAATCGATGACAGGGCTACTGCCTCTCCCCACATAGAACAAGTGTCCACCAGAGTCAGAATGTAGCTGTTCCTTCTCTTGGTTCGGGTGAGAGGTCCCACAAGATCCACGGCAACTCTCTCAAAGGGTGTTCCCACTATGGGCATTTCCCCCAGAGTTGCTGGTGCAGTCCAATGTTTAGGTGCTACTCGTTGGCACTCTGGACAGGATTTTACATATCGTTTGATATCTTCAGTTATTCCTGGCCAGAAATAGTGACAAGCTATTCGCTGTCCTGTTGCGCTGATTCCCATATGACCACTGAAGGGAATCGCATGCCCTAGTTCCAACACTTTAGTCCTATATGAAGTGGGAAGGACCAGCTGTCCGTGACCATTGGATTCAGATCCAGCCTTCCTATATATCAGTTTGTTCTTCATATAAAACTCTCCCTTGCCTGGAGGTGTATGAGATTTGGGCAACTTCTTGAAACATGGCTTGAGTGTTTTGTCCTCAGCCTGTGCCTTCCTCATCTCATCTGGGTGAGTATTTATGGGATTATCCTCCTCCTTCTTTGACTGTGATCTGGTCTGCACTGTTGCCAATATCACAGGTCTCTTGGGATTCCCCAAGAAGACATATCTACACCCCAATATTAGAGGGTAGATTGGCTCATTTATCACTGCTGCTTTTATGATCCCTTCCACATATCGCGTTTTCACTTTTATTCGGGCGACGGGAAGTGTCATGGTAGCTACATCCTTGGTTGCAGTTTGAATCTCCACTGTTTCTGTGGTGTATTGATCGGCCTGCACCAGGTGAGAACTCACAACGGAATCGTAATCTAAACCGGTATCATATAAACATCTTATAGTGACACCATTACAGATGACATCTTCACACACTGGGGGGTGGTATGGTTCCTGTAATTCTTCAGGTTTGCCCTTCTTTTCCTTTTTCCCCGATGTCATAGCAGCAAAATGAGGAGGTTTCCTTCTACAATGGTCAGTGTCATGATTGTTCATCTTACAATTTTTACACCACCTTTTTCCTTGGTTGAAAGATTTTCTTTCATCATATTTCCTTTCATCGAATTGTGGGAATTTATTTTTATTTTCATACCGTGGCCTATCAAATTGGTGCTTACCTTTATTTTGATCCTTAGGATCAAATTTATTAAAGTTCTGTGGTGCCCTAAAGTTGTCCACCTGTTTCTTTTTATTACCTGTTACCTCTGCTTGAGCTGCTTGATACCTTTCAGCAACATTTAGCAACTCTTCCAGCCTCTCTGCACCTTGTTCCATGAGAAACTTTCTCAGGTCTGGAGCCATGGACTCTCTTAGTTGCTCTATAAGGACCATTTCCTTAAGATCTTGGGTTTTCCCCAGAGAAGTCCATTTCTCCAAGTATGTCTCGATTCGTGCAGAGAACTGGTGATAGGTTTCACCTGACAGTAGTTTAGCATTCCTAAATTTTTTTCCTGTAAAACTCTGCATTCTTTTCATACCTTAACAAAAGAGCCTGCTTTAGCATGTCATAATTTTCCTGATCACCTCTGCTCATTTTTGCAAAAACTTCATAAGCTGCCCCACGAAGTCCCTGAGATAACTTTAAGCTCCACCTTTCTCTCTCTAACCCATACGTGGTAGCTAATAGTTCGTACCTATTTATATAGCTCTCAATATCATCGTCTTTCTCAACAAAATGATCTAAATGAAAGTTCATAGCTGAGGTCGAGGCTCCCTGAGTAACCGTAGCATCAGAGGCAAAGGGACTGGCACCATTTTCAGGAGCATGGCCTTGAAACTCAAACTCCCTTAGTCGTAACTCATGTTCCCTTTGTAATCTCTTCTCCTCCTTTTCTGCTTCCCTCTCTGCAGCTAATCTCTTCTCTTCTCTTTCTGCAGCTAATTTCTTCTCTTCTCTTTCTGCAGCTAATTTCTTCTCTTCTCTTTCTGCAGCTAATTTCTTCTCTTCTCTTTCTGCAGCTAATCTTTTGTCTTCTCTTTCTGCTTCCAATTTCTTAGCCTCTTTGTCAGCCTCAATCTGCAACCTCTTAGTCTCAGCCTCAGCTTGCAACCTCTTAGTCTCAGCCTCAGCTTCAAACTGTAACTTCTTAATTTCCTTGTCAGCCTCTAACTTTCTTTCGGCTTCAAACCTTCTTTCTTCACGTTCAATAAATTTGTCACATTCCGTCGTGACATAGGCAACCATAGCTTGCCCATCTAATCCTAACTCTTTTGCAGTCTGAACCGCAGCAGATCGAAATTTGGCCAGGTCCGCCATTGTCTATCAGGTAAATTTTTATAATGTCTACCCAACAATTCAATTTCTAACTATATATCTAATGGACAACACAGGCACCGTGAGCTCAACCTTATTTAATTCCACCCAAGGATACCTTTTAATTCTTATATTCCCTGAAGTGAATTACCCCCAATATTTTTAATAGTTAAAGATTCAAAATCCCAAGAGCGAGCCCCCAATATATGTGGTGAAGTGGGATGTTATAAATACTTATAGGGAACTTAGTGTACTGACTGAGATCAGCTGTGAAGGTATCTATATCTATTAAGAGGAGTGTATTATAGATAACCTTACTTGCTACCACATATCTATATATCTCAGTCAGAATTATTCTGGAATAGTGTGATGCTACGTTATGTGTCTAGGGTATGTGTATGATGAAGTGTAAGTCACAACAACAGACAGATAAACAATTTAATTTAATCCACTACTCTTGACAACACTGTGACACTCACATACATATAACACTCTACAAAGATATCTTAAAAGAGTCACTGATAAACTTTCAAATAACAATATGTATTCATTACTGGCATGAATGAATATGTGTCCTGATTCAACTACAAGGGAACCAGGAATCACAATCAATTTAAATTACAAGTTATGTACAGAATGTATTTAATATGAATATTGTAGTGACATATATTATTACAAATGTTCTATGTGTGTCAGTTGTGTAGTGGTAAAATGAGGTAATACTGGTTTTGTTTTGTTCAAGCTCTGTTGGTATTTGTCATCATGACTTCAATAGTTTGTCTTTAGGGACTAGTATTGGAGATGTTCACAGTTCCTGATTTTAAGACAAGTAAATTCCCCTCTTAATGTTAATTTTATAAAGTCAGTTCGAGATGAGGGGACATAATGTTGAGCTCAGCTGGCCAAGTTAGCTTATCTGGCGTGATGGCGGCAGGAAAGGACTCCTCTGCTCGAATTCTCCTCTGGGCTCTGGAGACACCTCACTGATAGCTAAAAGGACCAAGGAGTATGCTGACCGACACTGGATTCAGCAAAGCTCTGACTAGGTGCTGCTCAGTACCATCAAGACCACTGTCCCTGAAATCAAGAAGGATGTACCTTCTACTTCATAACTAATTTATATTTTCTTTTTACACTGATCACAATACATCACAAACATTGCGTTCAGAGCGTTAGGCCAACAGTCAGCTTCATCTGAAATACTTTATACCAGCATTACCATCCTTAATGGTCACTACGCCTCTGCACTTCCAGCATTATTTCTGTCTAATCAATCATCCAGGTGTCAGTGTACTATTTGGCCATTCCATGCCGTTTTACTACCCTCCGACACCCTCTGTTCAGGCTGGAGCATTACAGGCTTTACCTCACATTTGCCACTGAACTACACATATATATACAGGCATAAATCAACAATTCACATTCAATTTTCATTAAAAGATATTGAATGGTTCAAGCTTACCACAATTCATACGAATAAACACAGATACGTTGATTAGCAATGAATTCTGGCACAAACTGGCACAAATTTCCATCTGCCTATGTTCCAGGCTTTTATTTAACACAATTATGAGCTGGCTTCAACGCACTGATGCTTTTTCAAGCTATTTTAAACAAGTGGTTTCGAACTAACGCTCCCAAGTGTGTATATCAGCGAGTCTGACCAATGAGCCCCGTTTCGACAAGTGTTTGAAAAAATGTTACCTTTCCCCGTTTCCCCTAACAACCAAGATAGTATTTATAGCCCGACCAATCGTGGTTAGGCTTTCATTTGTTGCGCTCCAATCAATTTGGAGTTTACATGGTAGGCTATTTCTGTAACGTAAATTTTTTTCAAACACGTTAAAAAAAAATCTTATGAGCAGAAATGATTTTATGCTGTCAGGCACCCCCAATATTTTATTTTGGGTATAATTTATTAATTCCTGGACTATTTGCGTAACGTTTTACATATTATTTGTCAGCAAGCCCTAAGGAACCCAAAAATACAAATTTAAAGGAGCTACGTGGCTGCGTTCAAAATATGTATTTTCTACCTCCTGTTTCGAAGATATGCTGTCTGGGTACTGTTATGTTTTCAACCGTAAACCCATCTATTGTTATCTTTCCTAATAAGCGTTTTTTATGATTTTAAAACCTAACTCTGGGGAAGGGTAGTGTATTTTATCACTGTCCGTCTGAAAAAAAAAAAGTTAGTGCTTGTAGCCTAACACGCGTGATAGTAGTAATTGTGTATCGCGCGACGCGTGTTTAATGTTCGGCTTTCTGCCTCTCCCTTCTCGCTATCCTTTTGTCCATCTGTTCGTTCGTTTTGGTAACGTAATGTAGAAAAAGACATGAATGGAATTTAAAATTTAGGTCATTACGCAGTCTGCCTCTTAATGTTTTTCCAAGAAATACAGCACACGTTTCATTGAAGAAGGCGGGTAATAATACAGTAAGCTTTTATATCAACGTGAAAGCGTTACAATTTGCAGACGAAGCAGAAAACAAGGGGGATTTCGAGTACATTCTTTGTGACAGCACTGTTATTTTACCATTGCTCTTCTCTTTATTAATTTTATTTGTTAGGCTTCATATTTACCTAATAATTTATATATGTGGATTAGAATATTTCATGACAAATACCTCAATGACTCTTTTCTAATCTGGCGTCCTCACTAACGTTATGAAAAAAACAAGCAGGAACAACAGTCTGTCTGGTCGCACGTCCGTAGACATTTAGTATTTTCTCAATAACTTGGCTAATACTGGGACTACCATATTATTTAAAACACATTCTTGATCAGTGGACTCTAAGCTATACTACCATATGATTTTTATGGTCAGTTTCATTATGGTTTAGATTTTCAATTTTGTCACGGTCAATGTGGTGAAGTGGGATGGTATAAATATTTATAGGGGACTTAGTGTACTGACTGAGATCAGCTGTGAAGGTATCTATATCTATTAAGAGTAGTGTATTATAGATAACCTTACTTGCTACCACATATCTATATATCTCAGTCAGAATTATTCTGGAATAGTGTGATGACTACGTTATGTGTCTAGGGTATGTGTATGATGAAGTGTAAGTCATAACAACAACAGACGGATAAACAATTTAATTTATTCCACTACACTTGACAACACTGTGACACTCACATACATATAACACTCTACAAGGATATCTTAAAAGAGTCACTGATAACTTTTCAAATAACAATATGTATTCATTACTGGCATGAATGAATATGTGTCCTGATTCAACTACAAGGGAACCAGGAATCACAATCAATTTAAATTACAAGTTATATGTACAGAATTTACCAATATGAATATAGTAGTGACATATATTATTACAAATATCCTATGTGTGTCAGTTGTGTAGTAGTAAAATGAGGTAATACTGGTTTTGTTTTGTTCAAGCTCTGTTGGTATTTGTCATCATGACTTCAATAGTTTGTCTTTAGGGACTAGTATTGGAGATGTTCTCAGTTCCTGATATTAAGACAATTAAATTCCCCTCTGAATGTTATTTTTATAAAGTCATTTCAAGATGAGGGGACATAATGTTGAGCTCAGCTGGCCAAATCAGCTTATCTTGCGTGATGGCGGCAGGAAAGGACTCCTCTGCTCGAATTCTCCTCTGGGCTCTGGAGACACCTCACTGATAGCTAAATGGACCAAGGAGTATGCTGTCCGACTCTGGATTCAGCAAAGCTCTGACCAGGTGCAGCTCAATACCATCAAGACCACGGTCCCTGAAAACAAGAAGGATGTACCTTCTGCTTCATAACTAATTGATACTCTAGTTCTACACTGAGCACAAGACAACACAAACATTGAGTTCAGAGCGTTAGGCCAACTGTCAGCTTCATCTGAAATACTTTATACCAGTATTTACCTCCTTAATGGTTACCACGCCTCTGCACTTCCAGCATTATTTCTGTCTAATCAATCATCCAGGTGTCAGTGTACTATTTGGCCATTCCATGCCGTTTTACTTCCCTCCGACACCCTCTGTTCAGGCTGGAGCATTATAGGCTTTGTCTCCTGTTTGCCACTGAACTACACATATATATACAGGCATAAATTAACAATTTACATTCAATTTTCATTAAAAGATACTGAATGGTTCAAGCTTACCACAATTTCATGGAAATAAACACAGATACGTTGATTAGCAATGAATTCTGGCACATTTACTGGCACAAATTCCCATCTGCTTATGTTCCAGGCTTTTATTTTAGCAAAAATGTGAGCTGGCTTCAACGCACTGTCGCTTTATCAAGCTTATTTAAACAAGTGGTTTCGAACTAACGCTCCTAAGTGATTATATCAGCGAGTCTAGCCAATGAGGCCCCGTTTCGACAAGTGTTTGAAAAAATGTTACCTTTCTACGTCTCCCTAACAACCAAGATAGTATTTATAGCCCGACCAATCGTGGTTAGTCTTTCATTTGTTGCGCTCCAGTCAATTTGGAGTTTACATGGTAGGCTAATTCTGTAACGTAAGATTTTTTTCAAACACGTTATAAAAAAATTTTATGAGCAGAAATGATTCCATGCTGTCAGGCATCCCCACTATTTTATTTTGGTTATAACTTGTTAATTCCTAGACTATTTGCATAACGTTGTACATATTCTTTGTCAGCAAACCCTAAGGAACCCAAATATCCAAATTTAAAAGCGCTAAGTGGCTGCGTTCAAAATATGTATTTTATCACTGTCCGTCTGAAAAAAGTTAGTGCATGTAGTCTTACACGCGTGATGGCAGCATTTGTGTATCGTGCGACGCGTGTTGCATGCGTTCCTGATTTTCAGCCCTCCCTCTCTCTTTATCCTTTTGTCCATCTGTTCGTTCGTTTTGGTAACATAGTGTAGAAAAAGACATGAATGGAATTTAAAATTTAGGTCAACTTGCATATTTCAAGGTTTTTCTTAGAAAGGCAGCACATTTTATCGTGTGTTTGGGAAACGCGTGTATGTTGCAGAAGGCCTTTAATATCAACGTGAAACGTTACAATTTGCATACGCAGTAGAAAACAAGGGGATTTCGAGTACAGTCATTGTGACAGCACTGTTCTTTACCATTCTTCTTCCTTTATTTATTATATGTATTTATTAGGCTTTATATTTACTTGATAATTTATATATGTGGATTAGAATATTCCACGACAGTCAATCGTCAAATAAAAATTTTACACAAGTCGGCCATCCTTTTCCCCTTTCTCATCTCTCGCTAGCATGTATTTTCAAATAACTACTTGTTTTAGTGACGTCAGAAATACTACCGCGAGGAGGAAATAAATTTGTCTGCGTGTTTGCCTCTGTTGGCTTTGCCGCAGCGTGTATATATGCATGGCATAATGTGTCAAGCGAAGCGGGGTTTTGCGCGGCGGGTATTTGAATAGGCGTTAAATATTTGTATTGTCTCGTGTTACACTATCAAAAAATGTAAGGATTACTACTTATTACCAGCATTAAAGTCAAAATATTACGTTAATTCAGACAGTTGTTTGGCGGCACACTTCCGCAAAATCGTTAATTGTAAGACTTGCCGCAGTCTCTATCAGTTCGGGCAACATGTTAAAAATGTACGTCACAAAGAAAGCGAGTAGGTTTAAACGGCGGGGTCGGTTCTAAGCCTGTCCACGGCACAAAATTCAGCGCTATGCTGGCGTGTGAGAAGATCACAGTCAGACACAATCGGGCGGGTTTATTTATTATCATTTTATGACTAAAATCTCACTAAAATAAGCGATTATTCTCGCAGATTTTACTACAAACGGAATGGTACTGGACAGAAGCTTCTGTCGCAAATTTGTTGAAGAACTGCGCCGCTTTAGGATCTGAGGGTATGGTTGATGGTGATGATAATAATAATAATAGCCCCTTCAGTCATAACTGACTATGGGAATGCGCCTTTGAGGTGACAGAACTCAGCTGCTTATTTTCCTGGTGTTTTTCTCTTCTCTTCTGCTTGTTGTGGGAGCATCTTTTCGCCCAATCTGAGGTGGCGCCGTAGATAGCATCACCACTTGGTGCGAGCGGCAGCTTATCCTCCCACGACGCTAGATTTATGTCCAGTGTCCTCTTGTCTCTTGCACACATCTTTGAACCTCAGCTGTGGTCGCCCAACTGTTCTTTTGCCATCTGCCAGTTGTCTGTAGAAGATATCTGTCGGGATGCGACCATCTTCCATATGGCTGACATGATGATAATAACGGGGGGGGGGGGGGGGGGGGTGTTGTAGACTTTAATGAGACAAACAAAGAATATGCCAACCGCTCCATCAGGCACGCCGTACAAGGCGATTAATATGAGGTTGTGCTTGAGGTTGGCAACCTCATCATGTCAAAGAAATTGCAATCGAAAGTACGCTGCACATGAATGATTGGTGCAAGGCGCCCCTCCCCCCCCGCCCCCCCCCCCCCTCTTCAGGGTAACATCTGCAGAGGCGGCTGTTTTCTCCATAAGAAGCGAAAAGGAAATATGATAATGAGGATTATCATAGTTTTATTTTTATTTTTTATGCCTTATACTGTCTGAACATTCCGTGACAAACATCCAATTTTTCGTCTTGTGTACTCTTGTAGAGCTTTATTAATAATTAATCTAGCCACGTTAAATCTCTGACGGTGTCTCCGTCTTTATATGTCTCTCTAGCACAAATTGAAGACGTTTTTGTTTTGTTTTTTTGGTTTAACAAACCGAGTGAAGGAGCATTAGATATGACAAGTTATGAGCATAAACTTGAAACTAGTCGGGCTGGGGCTTACAAACTGGCAAAAAAATGGTGTGCTTACACCGTATTTAAATTCCATTATAATTACCTGCACATTTATTTTATCATGTTCCTGTGCAGCAGAATGTACTCTTGTTGATCTCAAATGGTAGCCACGAAAAACTACTCTTCACTGGTGGAGTGTATAGCAAGCAAGATTGTCTTATGCGTCATGAATTCCTGGATGGTTGCCGAGTATGCTTCCGTTGAGGAACGCTGTTTTCGTCGTTTAAATGTTGTTAGGTACACGCGTATGTTTACACCAAGGGTCCATATCGACATCCACGGGGCGATAAACCCCAGACGA
Organism: Oreohelix idahoensis; assembly: GCA_024509875.1. Classification (NCBI taxonomy): domain Eukaryota; kingdom Metazoa; phylum Mollusca; class Gastropoda; order Stylommatophora; family Oreohelicidae; genus Oreohelix; species Oreohelix idahoensis. Next base: position 104,283 of record JAMPIV010002332.1, read on the forward strand.
TAGATTGGGATTCGATTACATTTTTGGGGTGGAAAATCTGACTGTCATAAACGAAATAAAAATGTCTGTTGTGACTCAATTTTACATCTTGAAATTTTTTCATGAAGCTTATTAGTTCTGTTCCCTTTTCACCTAGCCCACTAACATTTGATTTCTCCGTTTTTAGACGAATTCTTTTTTCGTAATCCTTGAACGTTTCTGGTGATAATTTAGTTGAAATCTGTCCGTTTGTGCTCCTGTTTAGTCTTCTTTGCCAAAAAAAAAAAAAAAAACAAAAAAACACAATCTCGGCTTCCTAGGCCAGTCACATATTCCCGTTGGCCAGCGACTTTTCAGGGTAACCCGCGCCTGTTCATGGTGACCCGCGCCGGCCTTCATGGCTGCCGCAGCGCGGTCCCGTAGGAGTACAAACACTATACTTCACACGAGCCTGGCAATCCCCTACTTCCTCCTGCTTGTACCTCCTGCGACGTGGACTGGGGTTGGATTTAAGGGAGGTACACCTGGAAATAAACAGGTAAAGTCCAATAGCAGATTCTGCCTTAAGGGAGTGAAGTTTTAGAGACTTCATCATACTAGGTCCAGTAACGAGCGGTGGGGTGAGCTGTTCCCTTCCTCGTTGTCTTTTCCTTCCTTAACTCAAAGAGCAGAGTCAGATACCCATTTACAGCTGGGTAGACTGGAGCGTGTCGGTACCGTGTGATTCAAACCCGGCATCATTGCCGCGAGAGACCAGCGCTCTAACCACTCTGCCAATAAGACGCTCACACCTGGAAATACTCCTACATAATACCTTAAGCTTTGTGCGACAGTTGAGCCGTTTCTGCTAACATTCCTAGTTTTGTACGTGGTTGAAGCTGGTTTTAAATACGCAGATGCAGTTTTATCAAAGCAAACTTGAAAAAAAACGTGGTGACTTATAACTAAAACTGACCAATCTCCAACCAAATGTCAATGTCTTTGTACATGCTCGTCAGCCATATCCTTTAACATTAATGAATTTAACCTGTTCGATTAAATAAGAAAAAGGTGATGTTAATTTATGTGCATGTATTATTCAATTTATTTATTTTGTGCCTGGTGGTTGATTATGGATCAAGGATTGCTTGGAGGCGTCGATGCTCAAAGTCGTTTTGGGACCCCTTGGTTACACTATGAATGAACTCAGTATTTTAAAAAGTAATCATAGGCATACCAATGGAATAAGAGTTGGCAGGGAGGATAGTGTGATTCGCTTCTGTAGCTAGGCGGTGTTAACGTTCGGATGCTCCTGGGTTCGATTCTACGGCGAGCCTATCACTCATGCTGTTTTTCTGTTGTTTAGTTTTCTACTTCTTTATTTCTCACGAGTCATACCTTTATGTGTGTAATATTTATTTATTTACGATGGAAAAAGACTAAAGAAGATCATCCTAGAATTGGATAAGGACACACATTGGGAAAAACCAGTTGATGACGTTTTACAAGTTGTTCATACAAGGTATATATATATTTTTCTCTGTATGCTTATCTTCACATTATACCCTGTATGGCCAGTGGTAAGAAGTTATGTAGTCTTTTCCTTTTGTTCGTTGTTGCTGTAAACACACACACTATAGTACGTTTCACAATGTTTGCCGCTGTTTAATATTCAATATCTCTGCAACCACTTGATCGTAATTGTTGCAACTTTGCATATGATCGCTATGTCCCGAGGGGGACATTTTTTTCTTAGTTAACAAACGTATGGTTTTAAATTTTCTTTATTTAAAGTATACAAAATCGACCACCTCCTAGTCCAACCGTGTATTTAGAGGGCTTACCCCTTCATATTTGTGCGCTATTTCGATTTAACATCTTGAACGTATTTCACGTGATTTTCCCCGTGTTTCAGCTCACTGCCGCACTGTTTTGAACATTACATTGATCCTTCCGGTGCGTTCAGTTACCGTTCTACTGATTGTGTATATCAGTGCATAGGCGTATCTTGCGGTATTCTAGGTCTGTAATACAATGGGTATGAAAGTCAAGTTCCTTACACTGCATACAATGGCAGTGAAGATGTATAAATATTTCTGCTGAGAAGCTAAGCGTGGTAAACTGTATCGGAGTCTCTCAAATCCTGAAAAGAGAACTATTCACGCTTTGGGTTTAAGTAAACGCTCATTTCATCAATTACTCAAAGCTAATGGAATTTTTAGTTCAATCAATACCAGGACGCCAGGAAGAAAGGAAGTAGTAGATAGTTTTGACAGGGGTGTGATGAGAAGAGAGATTTGTAGAATGTTCAATTCCAAAGAAACTGCGACACTAAGAAAGCTGAAAATTCGGCTGAGAACACACAATGACATTGATGTGTCGAAATCAACATTATGGAGAACTGTTAGAAGCATTGCTTTACGTTTAGGAAGTACGCTAGTGGAAAAAACGTCATCTGCGAGAAGCTGCACTTAGTATCTATGAGAAGTAAATATTTACGTGAAGTACGGGAAATGCGTAATCAAGATTATGATATTGTGTATGTGGATGAAACTTGGATCAATGCTCACCACACAAGTGAAAAGGAATGACAGTTATCAGATGAAACGATTAAAAGATGTGTACCCAGTGGAAAAGGACAACGTCTGATAATGGCACATGCAGGCAGCAGACATAATGGGCTAGTGAAAAATGCTGAACTTATTTTCACTTCCAATTATACGGACAACCGGGACTATCATACCGAGATGAACGGTAACATATTTAGAGAGTGGATTGAAAATACTCTTCTTCCGTCCCTAGACAGACCATCCTGTCTGATTATGGACAACGCATCATACCACAACGCTGTGACAGAAGAAGACAAAATTCCGACATCTTCGAGTACAAAAGATGCTATAAAGATTTAGCTCAGAAAAGAAGACATTCCATTTAACGAGGGGTTTCTGAAACCTGAATTACTGTCCCTTGTTAAGAAATCACAAAAGACCAAGATATTCCATATAGACAAGTTGATTCAACAAAATGGTCATATGTGTTGGAGACTGCCACCTTATCATTTACATTTAAACCCAATTGAACTCGTTTGGGCAAAAGTTAAAGGACAGGTGGCAGCTGAAAATAAAACTTTCAAACTATGCAGTATGAAAGAACTAACATATGCCGCCCTCTCGCAGATAGACAAAGATTATTTGTGTAAATGTGAAGACCATGTCTTAAAAGAGGAAAATGACTATTGGAAAAAAGATGGACTGTCGTTTGTTCAGCCGAGAATAGTCATCAATATGTTAGACTCGTCTGACTCAGAATAAGTGTGTAAATACCTTATATGTTTTATATGTTTTCTCCTCCATCTGTGTGTATATGTAAACCAATTCATTTTTATCTTTTTATCTCCGCAATTTCACTACTATTTTTAACATACACAGTACTTTCACCTCTTCATGCATCCATTCACGTTTTAGTATAAAAAGTAACATTTACAACGAATAGGCGTTATTATTCTCTCAAATATTTCGAAGAAATAAAAAAGGACCTCACGTAGTAATCAGTTAACAAACCCCTCTAACATTCGAATTGTATAGATGCCTATGCCGAAAATATGCAACTTCCGGGGAGCCGCGCTAGCGTAGTGGTTACAACACCGCTCTGGCGACCGGGTGATACAGGATCAAACCCGGGCGACGGCATTTGAGGATTTTTCGTCGACCGGGATTTGGACTGGATTAACTCGAGACCTGGCGAGGACATTTGAAGGAGTGTCGTCGACCAGGGACTGGCGGCTCCTGAGCCGACCCAGCTGCAATGGGTACCTCCGAAATCGGCGAGTATTTGCCTGAATGGCGAGGGACACCTGTCTCTGTACAAGAAATAAAGGGATACTCACGTAAAATCAATGTCAGGTTAGACATAAAATAATAACCTGACATTTCGCCTCGAGTATTAGCGGGCGAACGAAAAAAAAAAAAAAAAAAAAAAAAAAGCAACTTCCTTCATTTACGGTAAATTATTTTCTTCCAGGACAAAATAATTACTTCGTTAAAAAAGATCAAAGGAATTAGCCGTTGCAAGAAAAGAACACTACCTGCAACATTGAATTTTATAAAAACTTTGGGACATTGAAAATATAAGACCACATGCAAAAAATCATGTTTATCAGTGCAAGGAATATGGAGTTACAAGGTATTTGAAGTCAATCGTCGACCGATCTTTTTGAAACGCACTATTGCACATACATACACGCTGGTCTTAAGCAAAGAGTATCTCTTTTGGATCACACATTTCATTTTCATGAAATTATTGTTCATTCCCTTCTCTCATGATATTTTTCCAGATATCTGTGGCATTACATATTTTATAGTAATCTTTAAAAACGTACCAATAACCTCTGTCGGGTTGGTCGGTTTTAATTGAGAGGAGCGGGTTGACAGAATGTCCTTCACCAACCCGAATAATGTAGAAACTAAGGCGTTGAAATAGACCTTCAGCTTTATGAGAAATCAGCGTGGTTAAGTTAAAGCAAGAACCGCGGTAGCGCAGTAGTTAGTGCACTGGCTTCCGAGCTCAGAGGTCCATAGTTCGATCCCCAGATGAGGTTGGAATTTTTAGACTGCAAATGGCTCCGGGTCGACCCAGCTTCATAGAATTTGGTACCAGAGCAACTCTGGGAAAGGCGGCCGACGTGATGCTGACCACATCACCCCTAGTGTGCCGTATGGTCAAGGAAATATGGGCCTAACACCATATACCCAATATGCCTCACTGGGCGTGCAACGGGATCTTTTACCTAAGTGAAAGAGGACGAAGAAGAAGTTGGTAGATCTTTTTCTTCGTACACTGAGACGTTCAACTTGAATATGTTCAAAGAAACCAGTCGTCAGCTTGAGGTTGTTTCGGTCCCCATAGAACTTTTCCAGGAATGTACTGGTGACGGTCATATATGCTTGTTCTGTTGCTCATACGTTGGGCATCTTTGAAGCAGATGTTCAGCAGTCATTGTTTACGGTGCCACTGTTGCACTCATCGGTAGAAGAAGGTTTTAGATGATTGGGTTGCGTTAATATTCAAGTCTGTAAAGCTGTTTGGGTTGCGTTAATACTCAAGACTGTAAAGCTGTTTGGGTTGCGTTAATACTCAAGACTGTAAAGCTGTTTGGGTTGCGTTAATACTCAAGACTGTAAAGCTGTTTGGGTTGCGTTAATACTCAAGACTGTAAAGCTGTTTGGGTTGCGTTAATACTCAAGACTGTAAAGCTGTTTGGGTTGCGTTAATACTCAAGACTGTAAAGCTGTTTGGGTTGCGTTAATACTCAAGACTGTAAAGCTGTTTGGGTTGCGTTAATACTCAAGACTGTAAAGCTGTTTGGGTTGCGTTAATACTCAAGACTGTAAAGCTGTTTGGGTTGCGTTAATACTCAAGACTGTAAAGCTGCAGCTGGTAACCCCGGGACTGTTTGGATCTACTTATCTCAGCAAAGTGCACGAACTCCGTAGCACCGGCGAGAATCCCAATGTGTGTACACAGGAATCACAGATTCTATGAATATTTTTGTGGTAGGTAGGTTTCTAATTTTTATATTTTGCCAGGAAAGCGGCCTAATGGCCTACTCTTTACGATTTTCAACTGCCGTGTGATTTTTAACGTGTGCAACTTAACACGGGACCTCCTATTTTTTTTATACCTTATCCGAGAAGGCTAGGCATCTGATCTCACTACACAGGAGACCGGGGGAATATGACATTAGGACAACTGGTTCTGAAGAAGAACAAATTCCATAAATTATATTCCCTTTACTGGAAATCGAACCCCGAACTTTTAGAATTCGAAGCGGATGCGGTGACGGTATTGCCTCCCCTGCTTTGCAGTAGTGGTCCAACAGTGGCCAAAACTCAAGAGTATCTAATATGGGCTTCAAATGTGTCTACCTTCGCACAAGATTACTCTTGGCAGATATGTAGATAGAAGGTTAATGGCGCTTCTACCACAAAGGAGTACTTACAAGATGTTCAGATAAGCGAAAACAATGCTGCGTTTGGCTGAGCACGTTAATTCTAGAATCTGCCGACAGCTTTTGTGAAGGATTAAGCACTGGTTTATGTAAGCTCGTTTAAGCCCCCACCTCTGATTAACTCAGGGGGATTCTTATTATTCTTGTATGGCTCAGTTTAGAGTGTGTGTAGTAAATTGACGGAGACAAACACGCAGTAACTTTAAAATGATTAAATCGAAGTTACATTAGTAAATTTACAAATAACGTTTTAATAATCACTTAAGTTTTAACAGTTTGAAAATAATTTGAATAGTAATGGATCAAGAAAAAGTTATCATCACGGTCATGATAGGAGGTTACTGTTTTTTTTACAAGAAGTTCAAGTGGCAGCATATATTGAATTTAGCTGCCAATGATGGTTCTGCTCCTTCTGATGGGTTGGTTCTTTTTACACTGCTCACACTCGTCGCTGGTTAAGGTTGTCGTGTGTAGCTCATTTCCCAGAAATGTCAGGGAGAGTCTACAAAGATGGTCCCTCATCTTAACGCTTAGGCCACTGTTCCCTTCTTGTTCCAGAGATAGTACTTTCTGCTGGTACCACCAATAGCCATGGTAACGAATAGAAACGAAACGCTGTTCTGAGTATTGCGTTTTCCAACCCATGGTTATGGGTCCCTATCTTCCCATTCCCCACTTTACGAAACCAGCAATAAAGCAATTACTAGCCCGTGCAGTGTTGGTTCATGAATCATCATTCTATACGCTGAGGTTGCCAGCCTCAATTGACTTTGACATCCACTAGCGATTTTCACATATTAAAATTAACATGGAAATATATATGTTAGTTCACATGTTAGTAATATAAAATGTAAAATCACAACTTACGCCAATCCTGGCTCACAGACGTTTTGCTCAGATGAATAAAAGAGACTTGAATCGGCCTCTTACACGCGTCTGGGGTGTCGTTAATTTAATAAGTTCCCTCTCTGACTTTGTGTGTTTCCTTCAGTTTCCTCAGACAGCGGCTTTCCTTATTAAAATAATAGAGATTTCCTGGGCTGTTTTGTAAGTCCTGATAAATACTCAAATAAAAGGTGTCCGGTCTTATAAAATGGAATTCTGAATTCTAGGCTTCACTCTGACAAGGTCTGGTGTCTTGGCAGGCGATCTTCACAGTAGTTTTGACTGACTGAAGCGTCAGGTTATATTCACTGCCTTCTCACGCATTCGTTATTATGAAGCTCAAATGATCATCCAATCTGATTTAAATATTTTGCATGACTCAGCTAATGCAAGATTTCAAACAAAATGGGCTGTAAACATCCGATTGCCATGTGTACCAACTCACGAACATATCGGTAACCTCACACGACAATGTGGGTAAGATGTAACAAGTAATTACTTTCACTAAAGTAATGTCTTATCTGTTGCTTGAGCACACACAAAATCCGTCTCTTTACAACCTTGGCGGAGACGCACCGGTGCCTTATCAGTGATTAAGCAGATTGCGCTGGGCGATGTACGTGTAAATCTGTGTACTGATATGGACACGCCTGCGATTAACCAACTTGGTTGTCGATAATGTTCTCTCAGCCGCTCCTGCAAATGTTTAGTATTATCATCCACCAGGAGTGTCAGATAAACAGACAAGACACAATATCAAATATCTGCTACTTAGCAGAGAAAGAAAGAAAGTGCGACAATTGAAAGCACACAATAAAAGAAGAATGGGTCGCCCCAATCCATTCTGTGACAGACGCCTTACCTCTTAACCACTCCGACCTCTCAGAGCATTTTGAATTTAGAATATGTACATCCTTGATGTAACTTTAATCTCCGCCAGCGGAGGTTTCTGTAGCATTTATTTGTGCATGATGAGGTTCCCAGCTCCAAACACAATCTTATATTTGTAACCATTCTCTAAGCCAGACAATAGTGCACCTGCTCTTTCATTTGTCTCCTCAGAGACGTATGGGAGCTACACAGGGCAGTGCATATTGTAAACAAACCTTAAAAGCTGAGACTATCCTTTCTTCAAGTACTATGCCTCGTGGCATAGGTGACTATGTCTGTCCACAACTTCTCTTCATACCGTGATGTCAAACTCTCCTGTATCTTTTCTCTTTATCGTCCTCTATCTCTCTTTAGAGCGTCCATTTGACAGAGTGGTTAGATCGTTGGTCGCTCGCGGATAAGGTGCGGGGTTCGATTCACGGTATCATCACGGTCCAGTCTACCCAGCTTTATATGGGTACCTGACTTTGACTCTTGAGTTAGGGAGCGAAAATGTAGTGAGGAAGGGAACTGGCAACCACACCTCTCGATGCTGAACCTAGTATAGTGAAGTCTCTAACACTTCACTCCCCAACGGCAGTATCTGCTGTGGGACTACCTTGACCTTTTATGTCTCTTTAATAAGCATAAATAATCATCATCATCAGTTGCCATCTCCACAACGAAGGTTGGCTGTAATGGATCTCCAACGTCTTCTGTCTCTTGTCTCGGTGGTGCACTCTGATAGACTCTTTCCTGTCCATCTCTTGATGTTATCTTCCCACTTATAGCGCTGTCTTTCCCTTGCCCGTTTGCCTTCAACTCTCCCTTCTGTTATGGTCTTCTGCAAGGTGTTATGCCTTTTTATGTGGCCAAAGTATTTTAGCTACCGAACTTTGACCTCCCTCATTAGTTCTCTTTTCATACCTAGATTTTCTAGGACCTCCTTATTTTCATCTCTATCCGTGAGATACGCCCCATTCTTCTATATAGCCACATTTCAAGAGCCTCAATTCTTTCTTCCAAATGCTTATTCATCGTCCATGTTTCAGCACCATACAGAAATGCAGAATATATATAACACTTTATGATTCTCAGTTTTAATTTGTGAGATAACTATTTGGATGTCAGTATATGTTTCATGTTGTTGAATGTAGCTTTGGCCATTCCTATTCTCTTCTTGATTTCTGTTTCACATCTGCCATCTTCTGCATAAATAAAGATAAGCATAAATAAAGATAAGCATAAATAAAGATAAGCATAAATAAAGATAAGCATAAATGGAAAGATTCTGGAACAAGTCACGAATTTTTCATATCTTGGTCATATAATAACAGAAGATGGCAGGTGTGAAACAGAAATCAAGAAGAGAATAGGAATGGCCAAAGCTACATTCAACAACATGAGACAGATATTTACATCAGAACAACTAACCCATAAATTAAAACTGAGAATCGTCAAGTGTTATATTGATTCTTCATTACTGTATGGCGTAGAAACTCGACCATGAAAAAGCAGTTGGAAGAAAGAACTGAGGCTCTCGAGATGTGGATATATAGAAGAATGGGGCGCATCTCATGGAAAGAGAACAAAACACATAAAGAGGTCAAAGGAAACCTAGGTATGAAAAGAGAATTAATGAAGGAGACCAATATTAGCTAAAAACATTTTTCCATATAAAACAGACATAACACCTTGCAGAAGACCATAATAGATGGATGAGTTGAAGGCAAACGTGCAAGGGGAAGACAGCGCTATAAGTGGGAAGATAACATCAAGAGATGGACAGGAAAGAGTCTATCAGAATGCACCATCAAGACAAGAGACAGAAGACGTTGGAGATCCATTACAGCCAACCTTCGTTGTGGAGATAGCAGCTGATGATGATGATGATGATCTCTCTTTCCTTCAATCTTTTCTGCTGTCAAGATGATGACCTCTCTTTCCTTCAATCTTTCCTGCTATCAAGATGATGACCTCCCTTTCCTTCAATCTTTCCTGCTGTCAAGATGATCATCTCCCTTTCCTTCAATCTTTCCCGCTGTGAACATGATGACCTCTCTTTCCTTCAATCTTTCCTGCTGTCAACATGATGACCTCTCTTTCCTTCAATCTTTCCTGCTGTCAACATGATGATCTCCCTTTCCTTCAATCTTTCCTGCTGTCAAGATGATGACCTCTCTTTCCTTCAATCTTTTCTGCTGTCAAGATGATCATCTCCCTTTCCTTCAATCATTCCTGCTATCATGATGGTGATCTCCCTTTCCTTCAATCTTTCCTGCTGTCAAGATGATGATCTCCCTTTCTTTCAATCTTTCCTGCTGTCAAGATGATGACTTCTCTTTCCTTCAATCTTTCCTGCTGTCAAGATGATCATCTCCCTTTCCTTCAATCATTCCTGCTATCAAGATGATGATCTGCCTTTCCTTCAATCTTTCCTGCTGTCAAGATGATGATCACCCTTATCTTAATCTTTCCTGCTGTCAAGATGATGAGCTCCCTTTCCTTCAATCTTTCCTGCTGTCAAGATGATGATCTCCCTTTCCTTCAATCTTTCCTGCTGTCAAGATGATGACCTCTCTTTCCTTCAATCTTTCCTGCTGTCAAGATGATCATCTCCCTTTCCTTCAATCATTCCTGCTATCATGATGGTGATCTCCCTTTCCTTCAATCTTTCCTGCTGTCAAGATGATGATCTCCCTTTCTTTCAATCTTTCCTGCTGTCAAGATGATGACTTCTCTTTCCTTCAATCTTTCCTGCTGTCAAGATGATCATCTCCCTTTCCTTCAATCATTCCTGCTATCAAGATGATGATCTGCCTTTCCTTCAATCTTTCCTGCTGTCAAGATGATGATCACCCTTTCCCTTAATCTTTCCTGCTGTCAAGATGATGAGCTCCCTTTCCTTCAATCTTTCCTGCTGTCAAGATGATGATCTCCCTTTCCTTCAATCTTTCCTGCTGTCAAGATGATGACCTCTCTTTCCTTCAATCTTTCCTGCTGTCAAGATGATCATCTCCCTTTCCTTCAATCATTCCTGTTATCAAGATGATGATCTGCCTTTCCTTCAATCTTTCCTGCTGTCAAGATGATGATCACCCTTTCCTTCAATCTTTCCTGCTGTCAAGATGATGAGCTCGCTTTCCTTCAAGATGATGATCTCCCTTTCCTTCAATCTTTCCTGCTGTCAAGGTGATGATCTCCCTTTCCTTCATTCTTTCCTGCTGTCAAGATGATGATCTCCATTTCCTTCAACCTTTCCTGCAGTCAAGATGATGTTCTCCCTTTCCTTCAACCTTTCCTGCTGTCAAGATGATGACCTCTCTTTCCTTCAATCTTTCCTGCTGTCAACATGATGATCTCCCTTTCCTTCAGTCTTTCCTGCTGTCAACATGATGATCTCCCTTTCCGTCAACCTTTCCTGCTGTCAAGATGATGGTCTCCCTTTCCTTCTGTCTTTCCTGCTGTCAACATGATGATCTCCCTTTCCTTCAGTCTTTCCAACTGTCAACATAATGATCTCCCTTTCCTTCAGTCTTTCCTGCTGTCAACATGATGATCTCCCTTACCTTCAATCTTTCATGCTGTCAACATGATGACCTCCCTTTCCTTCAGTATTTCCTGCTGTCAACATGATGATCTCCCTTTCCTTCAGTCTTTCCTGCTATCAACATGATGACCTCCCTAGTGACTGACAGCCCACGAGAAGCAATTAATCATGAATCTCCAGTTACACCACTTAACTTACCCACCCCTTCTCCAAACACTCATTCCTCAAAACAAAGCATGCCCAGGACAGCATCATAACGTCAAAAGCCATAAGGACATTAGCAGCAGTGTAGGAAGAAGATTAGGACCAAATAAAACATTCCCAATTGAAGTAAAAATTAGCAATCGATTTGGAAATCCGTCAATCCTATCTACACAAGCAGATTCCGAATCAGCAACCTCAGAAGGAGATGATAGGGCACATAAACTCTAATTTCACTTGACACAAGATTCTGCTGACCACCTACTGCAAGACAACGAGCAATGGCACCAACAACGCCGTCGTACACGACCGCAGCCACATCCTGATCGTCACATTCCTCACAACACAACCAACATTATTATAGGAGACTCATTGCTAAATGGCATTCACAGCGATCGAATGTCAACAACACCAGGGGAACTAGTCACTGTTATACCATTACCTGGAGTCGGAATAGTAGGAGTTATCAATGAAATAAGCCGTCTCAACACAAACACCAACATAAAGAAAACAACAATACACGTAGGGATAAACGACAGCACAAATGGACACACTCTTAACCTATCAGACATCTCCAGAATGATTGACACCATAAAACAAAAATTTCCCAACACATGCACATATATTTCGTCAATTATTCCACCCAGCTATGGTAAAGCACGCCAAACTGTGGATATCAGCAACAAGGTGCTTTACACTTTTTGTTCAAAACATAACACGTCTTTCATAAACAACACACCCTTTTTCACATCTAAGTCAGGTGCGCCAAAAAAACTGCTATACAGAGATCAGGTGCACACTTCTAAACTAGGGACCAGCTACCTAGCCAAAAATTTAAAGTTTCCCCAGAGGACACACCAGAAACACACACATTCATTCACCAGGGACACAAATTATACACTTAACTTAGTAAACCCAGGCACAACAGCTCATAACCATCAATCACCGTCCTCAGCTGACAAGCAAGTATCTAGAAAAGCTACATTTAAGCCCACCTCCCACGCTAACCTTTATGACCAAATGTATCCCCCACTACCCACACAACAGTCCCGTCAGCTGCTAACTGCACAACAGACATCACTGGACAGATGGACAGATTGGATTACAAGTAACACCCATTCACTTAATCGCAACGCAGGAACTACAGCAAGAAAATGGGAGTTTTCTCACCCCGTCTCCACCCGCCCAGAACGGAATTCTCACAGTTCATCCGTTTTACGGCAACTGACTCAATATAGTCCAGAAATATTAATGAAGGCTCTTCAGATGTCTATAAACGGCTCTACAGAACAAGATTAAAACCAAGCAACTTAAAACAGTTTTTTTAAAACAAGTTTGCAGTGTAACATTCGACCTGACGCGTTCTCTTCGGAAGCACTTTAGTGACCTTTGTCCTGAGATAAAAGACATAGCTGAGTATCAGCGTAGAACTTTTAACTGTCATTTTTAGATGTTAATAATTTTTTTTTATTACATTGTCTGTTTAGACATTTCTTTCTGTTCGTCAGAGCAGGGCGTATCTAAATTTGTTTCCGATTTAGTAATAACTCTATCGTATTAATACTATTGTTTTCTTATTATTATTATCTCTGTGCTTATTCCTCTCATTCCTACACACACCATTCTCATTTACATCTTTTTTACATCTGCACCTTCGTTTTTTCATATTGAGGAAAATTAGGAAATCCTCACAAAACTAACTAACTAAGTCACAGCGTGGACCTTTAACTGTCCCGGAAAGATTAATTCTCTACATTGACTGTGGTTGAAGTAAAAATATTCATTTTTGTTCGGAACAGACTGTATTTTAAGATAAAAACCACACTTTTTGCAAAGATTAAGATACTGTAAACAGTGTCCACGGACTCTAGCAGTGTATATTTTATTACTTGTCTACAATTTTGTATTAACCATTGTGTACCAATTTTATTGCTTCTTACTCATTCCTACTCCCCTCATTATTTCTTTCCTATTGACTATTATCATGTCCGAGTGCAAAAACTCTAATAAAAAATAATCAAAATATAGGCAATATCACTAATTCATCGCTTAAACTATCAGGGTTTAAAATTGGTCATTTAAACATTTACCACCTGCTAGGTAAGCTTTCTGAAGTCTCCATCTCCCTCCAACAAAACTTCCACATATTTGGTTTTTCTGAAACCCGTCTCAATGACAAAATTACAGATGACGAAATTAGGATTAATGGATTCACCACCATTCGCAGGGATCCTAACAGACAACATGAAACAGGGCTAGTCATATACATCTCAACATCTCTTCAGTACAGACGCCGTGATGATCTAGAACATACTGGCATTGAATGTTTATGGCTGGAAATAAAACTCCCCAACCTGACCCCCGTTTTAATTGGTTACCTGTACCGAAACCCCAGCTCTTCTACTGTATGGTTTGACACATTCTCACGAATGATGGACAACGTTTGGGCTTCTTCGAAGGAAATTATTCTACTGGGGGATTTCAATATTGACCTTCACAAACCGAACAACACGTGGAATGATATCACCATCTCATACAACCTCATACAGTTAATCAATCAACCCATGAGAGTAACAGACTCATCATCAACACTAATTGATCATATCTATACGACCTGCCCAGAAAACATTATAGAATGCACAGTCCCACAGACATCATTAAGTGACCACTATCCTATTTGCTGTACCTGGACGAGAAAGGGGTTTAAAGCACCTAAAACGGAACACATCACAGTCCATTACAGGAATTTCAAAAACTTTAACATTCAATTATTCCTACAAGACCTACAAATATCCCCTCTCTCATACGTGTACCAACTTCCGCATCCAGAAGAAGCCATAACATACTGGACACAAACTTTCAACAATGTATTCGACAAACATGTTCCTATAAAGCAGGTTCGGGTCAAAAACATCAGAAAGACCCCATGGATAACCAACGAAATACTATCAACAATGAGAGAGCGGGACGAAGCACATAAGCTCAACGATTTCAGCAGGTATCGGATGCTTAGAAACAAAGTACAATACCTCATTCGTCAGGAAAAGAAACTACATTTCAGAAAGATGATTCAAGACAAAGCAAACAGCAAAGAAGTCTGGGCAGCCATTAGAACACTAACACACAAATCAAAGTCACTAAACTCTTTACCAAAAAGCTGCTCCCTCACGGCAACTCATTTTAGCAACCACTTCAAAACAGAAATTAGCCTTCTCAAGTCGACACTAAAGCCAATGGACTGCGATATTAGTAAATTGACAGCCTTCTGCAACACTGAACACACCACAACAGATCTAAGACATATTCCTTTTCTAACAGTACATGAAGTTCTCAAATATATCTTGGCATTAAAAAACAACAATTCATCTGGGCTTGATGGTATCAGCAATAAGATTCTACGTTACGCTGCGCCCATCATTTGCGACTCCTTAACCTATGTATACAACCAATGTATTGCACACAACTACTTCCCCACAGCATTTAAATCTGCCAAAGTGTATCCCCTCTATAAATCTGGCTCACATAGCGATCCCAACAGCTACAGACCAATATCCCTTCTATCATCTCTTTCAAAACCACTAGAGAAACACATTTACAACACCACATTTCAACACTTAACAACAAACAAACTGCTCATTGATAGCCAGTCAGGTTTCACACCCAAACATTCCTGTCACACAGCTCTAACCAAAATGGCAGACAACTGGCTGTCGAACATAAATGATGGAAAATTAGGTGGTGCTGTTTTTGTCGACTTCAAGAAAGCATTTGACATGATTGACCACACTATCTTGGTTCAAAAGTTGGAAACCCTCAGAATAGGCCCTAATCCACTAAACATCATCAAATTATTCCTGGCAGATCGACAACAGTTAGTGCTTCACAACAACTCGGCATCAGATTTCTCGAAGGTAGTTACAGGAGTACCGCAGGGCTCTATTCTTGGGCCCCTACTCTTCGCAATGTTCATCAACGACCTGCCACTACATCTAAAATATTCAACTTGTGACCTCTTTGCAGATGATTGTACTATCTACACTAGTGACAATGACTGCGTGGCACTTGAAATGACTCTTCAAAGCGATGTAGACAATCTAACAAAATGGAGTAATATGAATCGTATGCCAGTAAACACAACAAAAACGAAATCTATGTTGATTACCACCAGACAGAAACTCCTAAGCTGCACCAAAAGATCGCTACAGCTGCACGCGGAATCAATACAAATTGAACATGTAACAGAACACAAAGTTCTGGGGATCACGATTGACCAGCACTTAACGTGGAACTCCGATGTACGGAATTTAACCAAAGACTTAGCACAAAAGACGTACCAGCTAGCCAAAATAAAACACTTCTTAGACGCAGACACTAGACTATTGTTCTACACCTCACATATACAGACACATCTAGATTACTGCTCTACACTATGGGATTGTTGCCCTGCTTCCACCTCGAAGAGACTGCACTCCCTGCAAAAGAGAGCAGTACGTCTGATCACCGATAATCGCACGACACCACACACAAGGACAGGAAAAGAACCCAAAATACTGTCGCTAAAAAAACGTCTTCTCTACAACAAAGCCAAGCTGACTCACACAATTCTATCTAACAATGCCCCGTCGTACCTAAGATCATTGTTTCAAACCAGTAGAAGGGAGGGACAACGATTACATCAGTTACGTCTGCCCAAACCTAGGATCGACCTGTTCAAAAAGAGTCTAGCCTACTCTGGTGCCTACTTATGGAACAGCCTTCCACACCACCTAAAAAGCCTACCTACACAATATTCTTTTAACAAAGCACTTTTCAAACACTTCCTCAACACTGATTATCTACCCCCATAGAAACAGCATTTGCCTGTCAACATCTCATCCATAGGTCAACATTTCTTTTCCTCTTCCGCTCGTTTTTGTGTGTGAATAATTTGTTTTATATCCATGTAATATCATTATTATATTCACTTTAAAATATTATTATATAATGTAATGTATGTGTGAATGTACCCACATAATACTGTACTTTAGTAGAAATGTGAGTCGTGAGAATGTACCGGCATACCACTGTACTTTAGAAATGTGAACTTTAAAAAAAAAAAAAAACCTACTCATTTTTTTAATTATGATTGCATTCTGTAAATGAATGCTGTTATGGTAACTTTATAATGTTGCATGCCTTTAAATTAATGCTTAAAGCATCATGTGGGAATGAAAGGATATAGTATGCAAGATTAATGAGAGTGGAAGGGCAGAATGTTAGACGGGCCTGCGCGTCCAATTCTTTACCCTTCGAAAATAAAGTTCGTTCGCTCGTTCGTTCGTTCAATCTTTCCTGCTGTCAAGATGATGACCTCTCTTTCCTTCAGTCTTTCTTGCTGTCAAGATGATCATCTCCCTTTCCTTCAATCTTTCCTGCTGTCAAGATGATGATCTCTCTTTCCTTCAACCTTTCCTGCAGTCAAGATGATGATCTCCCTTTCCTTCAACCTTTTCTGCTGTCAAGATGATGATCTACCTTTCCTTCAATCTTCCCTGCTGTCAAGATGATGATCTCCCTTTCCTTCAGTCTTTCCTGCTGTCAAGATGATGATCTCCCTTTCCTTCAATCTTTCCTGCTGTCAAGATGATGATCTCCCTTTCCTTCAACCTTTCCTGCTGTCAAGATGATGATCTCCCTTTCCTTCAGTCTTTCCTGCTGTCAACATGATGATCTCCCTATCCTTCAGTCATTCCTGCTGTCAAGATGATGATCTCCCTTTCCTTCAATCTTTCCTGCTGTCAACATGATGATGTCCCTGTCCTTGTCTTTCCTGCTGTCAACATGATGATCTCCCTTTCCTTCAATCTTTCCTGCTGTCAACATGATGATCTCCCTTTCCTTCAGTCTTTCCTGCTGTCAACATGATGATCTCCCTTTCCTTCAGTCTTTCCTGCTATCAGGATGATGACCTCTCTTTCCTTCAATCTTTCCTGCTGTCAAGATATACAGGGTATTCCCTATTTCTTTTTCTAATCCAAGTTGAAACAAGAAGATAAAACAAATCCACAACATAACAATATCTCAGACCACGTTTATCAGTAGCAGGTAAAGCTGACAAAATATTATTTGATAAACACCAGAACCAACTAGTTGACACGTACGTATACACACACTAACAAAACGAGAACAACAAACGGGCATTGATTACTATTGTGAAGCCTTGTTTGTATATGCGTGTTTATGTTGAACATTTTGTGTGTGGAAAAACGTGTGAATCGTGCATGTGCCATCTTGTGTTATGCGAACAGTTGATGACTCATTCTCAGGGTTCCCGCAACACCTGTTGCAGTGAGCTGTACTGTCGCGATTCTCTCACTCGTTTGTAATAACTCTTGTCCGCTAATAAATGTTTGTGCTTTTGCCGTTATTCTTTTGACTAGCTCCTTGACCCGTCGAGGACAACCAGCTGTCCCCCGGAGGTGGGGAGATGCAGATGCATGCTATGAAACTGACCTTTGAACTTAACACTGTAGTATTTAAATGTGTTAACATGTGAATACAGTGACCCATATGTTGCAGAGACTAGATTACTTAATAATATGCAACTTAGGGCAACCGGAGGGGGGGGGGGGGTCTCTCTCAACATTAGGACTACTGCATCATCAGGCATGTCGTACAAGGCGATTAATATGAGGTTGGGTATGAGACTGGCAACCACATCATGCAACATAAATTGTTACATAAACCAACGCTGCACGGGCATTGGAATCCTTGGTGTAGGCTTCCTGAAAGTGGATCAGCTGCTGTTATGACTTCATGCTCCGTAAGGAACGCAAAGGAAAATGATGATGATGATGAACTTCGGGCAACAAAAAAAAAGATTTATTAACAAAGCAAGAGATCAGAACCCTGTTAGGAATCAATATTGTTGTCTATTTTACCCCCTCATTTCATTTACTTTGTAATCATTTTAATTAATCCAGCTAATATTTCCTGTATTTTGTTTGTTTTTTGTGGTTCCACAGTGGAAGGTCAAGCTTCAGTTAATTGGAAGTGCTTGCTGTTCGAGACGGTTGTTTGACGCGTTTCATTAGCCGAGTAAATTCACGTACGCTGAATTAAGTACATGTCACGTAATACCCGTTGTTTTATGCTTTCAAATATTTCAACTACCCCCCATTGATAGACGGCAAAGTTTCGATGTTGCTTCGGTTAATGACTGTACAAGGGGCAGTACGACGGTGGTTTCCCCTTGACTACCATGACATGGAAAGAAGTGAACTAAAGAAATGATAAACAATACTGCAGACACGAAGTTATGGACATATATGATCACCTACGCCACCATGCATGGTACTTGAAGACGAACGAACGGACGAACGAACTTTATTTTCAAAGGGTTTAGAATTGGGCACGCAGGCCCGTCTAACATTCTGCCCTTCCTTTTTTCTCGTCTTCCATACTGAATCCATTTATTCTCACATCTTTCTTTAATCCATAACTGCCAACCGTCAAAGCAGTCAGTGGCCATCACCAAATTGATTCCACTTTGTTCAGTCGGCGGCCATCCTTCGTAGAGTGCCCCAACTCTGGTTCATTCTTTGCATCTCGGCTTCCACAGTTCTCCGCCAAGCTGTTTTTGGTCGGCCTCTCGCTTTCCCTCGGGGGTCCATAGCATAGCTGTTCTTGTGATGGTATCAGGGTCCCTTCTGAGGACGTGGCCAACCCAACTCCAGCGTCTGCCAGCTATGATGGTGTGCATGTCCTCCTGGTTACTCCGAATAAGTAGTTCTTGGTTGCTGATGGTGTTTGGCCAAAAGATTCGGAGAATTTTGCTTAGGCAGATTGTGTGGAAGGAGGACAGTTTCGACATTTCCTTCTCTGTTACTCTTCAGCATTCCGCACCATAGAGAAGCACAGAATGTACACAGCTCTCATGCAGTCTTAATTTGGTGTTTGTGCTGTACTGGGAAGACTTTCACATGTTGTTGAGAGATAATAAAGGCTGTTCTCGCTTTATTAATTCTGTTGTTAATGTCCTTGCTTGTTCCGCAGCCTGGTGTTACTATGCATCCTAGGTATGTAAATGTGTCTGTCTGTTCTAACTTCTGGTTCCTTACTGTTATTGGCTCAGGATTGCCCACATTTAGTGTCATGACCTCTGTCTTCTTCAGATTGATGTTCAGGCCAACCTGCTGGCCAAACTTATTCAGTCTATCGGTTTTTTCTTGGATGTGTTGATGTGAATGCGCGAGTAGTGCAATGTCATCTGCATATTCCAGGTCTTCCAGTGTAGAAAACGTTCATCTAATTCCTCTTGGACTGCTCTCTGCTGTCTGGCGCATCACTCAATCTATGGCTGTCAAAAATAATGTTGTTGATAAGGGGCATCCCTGTCGTACTCCTGTTTTCACTTCGAAAGTTACATTACTCAATCCAACACTGCATGTAAAGTTAGAATAGAGGCTTTTTATGATGGAAACAATGCAGCTGGGAATTCCATAAGCCCTCAGTATTTTCCATAGACTATCCCTGTGTATGCTGTCGAAAGCCTTTTCGAAATCAACAAAGTTAATGTGTGGCTGTCTCTGCCATTCTGAGCACTGCTCTCTAATGTTCCTGAGGGTGAATATATGATCTGCACATCTTCTGTTCTTTCTAAAACCCGCTTGTTCTTTCCTCAGTTTGTAGTCAACTGCTTTTGAAATTCTCTGGATGATTATCCTGCCTAATATTTTACTGGGAACTGAGAGGAGAGTAATTCCTCTCCAGTTGTTGCAGTCTGCAAGGTCGCCCTTTTGGGCAATTTGACAATTATTCCTTTACTCCACTCTGTTGGTGTTGTCTCAATTTCCCAGACTTGTGCAAATAGTGGTTCTAATAGTTCTGCTGCTAGTTCAGGGTCTGCCTTGAATAACTCAGCATTTAGATTGTCATGACCAGACGCTTTTCCATTTTTAAACCCTATTATAGCTGTGATGATTTCTTCTTTTCGTGGAATGTCTGTATTTACGTCTGTCACTTTCAGCCTTAGGAACATTCAGCTGAGTGGTTCCTTATTCAGTGTTTCTCTGAAGTGCTATGCCCATCTTGTTTCCTGCCCCTGTGCTGTGGTGATGAGATTTCCTTGCTTGTCTCTTACCAACGTTATGTTATTTGCACCTCGTTTTCCACTGATAGTTTTAGTTATTTTATAAACTGCTTTGTTCATTTCTCAGTGCTGCCTCTTCTGCCTGTCTTGCAAGGTCATCCAGAAATGTCCTTTTGTTAGCACGGGTTTGACGTTTTACTTCCTTGTCCAGCTGACTGTACTGTTCACTTTATATTGCCTTTAACCTGGGAGACTTAGCTTCTGTTTTCTTTCTTTTCATCTCCTTTCTCTTCGCTAAGGTGTTTAGCGTTTCTGGTGTTATTCAGTCTTGGCTCTTTCTTTCCTTGAATAATAAGCACGACTTGCTGCTTTCCTTGTATATTGTTGAGATGGTGTTGAATTTCTGGTCGACATCATCGGTCTCTGTTCTTTCCTGGCTTTTGGTAATCAGATATCGTCTCTTTACGTCGACCACGAAAGCTTTTCTGGTGAGTGGGTCCTTAAGTTTCGTGATGTTGTATCTTTTCTGTTTGACTGCAACTGGTCCAGCAGCTCTGAGTTTCACCTTCAGTCTTGCTACTACTAGGTGATGATCACTTCCCACATCTGCGTCTCTTCTTACTTTCACGTCTTGTAATGCATCTGCTGTCATGAAATATTCTAATCCACATATATAAATTATTAGGTAAATATGAAGCCTAACAAATAAATACATATAATTGTGGTGAAGTGGGATGTTATAAATACTTATAGGGAACTTAGTGTACTGACTGAGATCAGCTGTGAAGGTATCTATATCTATTAAGAGTAGTGTATTATAGATAACCTTACTTGCTACCACATATCTATATATCTCAGTCAGAATTATTCTGGAATAGTGTGATGCTACGTTATGTGTCTAGGGTATGAGTATGGTGAAGTGTAAGTCACAACAACAGACAGATAAACAATTTAATTTAATCCACTACTCTTGACAACACGGTGACACTCACATACATATAACACTCTACAAAGATATCTTAAAAGAGTCACTAATAAACTTTCAAATAACAATATGTATTCATTACTGGCATGAATGAATATGTGTCCTGATTCAACTACAAGGGAACCAGGAATCACAATCAATTTAAATTACAAGTTATGTACAGAATGTATTTAATATGAATATTGTAGTGACATATATTATTACAAATGTTCTATGTGTGTCAGTTGTGTAGTAGTAAAATGAGGTAATACTGGTTTTGTTTTGTTCAAGCTCTGTTGGTATTTGTCATCATGACTTCAATAGTTTGTCTTTAGGGACTATTATTGGAGATGTTCACAGTTCCTGATTTTAAGACAAGTAAATTCCCCTCTTAATGTTAATTTTAAAAAATCAGTTCAAGATGAGGGGACATAATGTTGAGCTCAGCTGGCCAACTCTGCTTATCTTGAGTGATGGCGGCAGGAAAGGACTCCTCTGCTCGAATTCTCCTCTGGGCTCAGGAGACACCTCACTGATAGCTAAAAAGACCAAGGAGTATGCTGTCCGACTCTGGATTCAGCAAATCTCTGACCAGGTGCTGCTCACTACCATCAAGACCACTGTCCCACAATTTCATGGAAATAAACACAGATACGTTGATTAGCAATGAATTCTGGCACAAACTGGCACAAATTCCGTTCTGCCTATGTTCCAGGCTTTTATTTTAGCAAAAATGTGAGCTGGCTTCAACGTACTGTCGCTTTATCAAGCTTATTTGAATTAGTGGTCTCGAACTAACGCTCCCAAGTGTGTATATCAGCGAGACTGGCCAATGAGCCACGTTTCGACAAGTGTTTGAAAAAATGTTATCTTTTCCCGTCTCCCCCAACAACCAAGATAGTATTTATAGCCCGACCAATCGTGGTTAGGCTTTCATTTGTTGCGCTCCAATCAATTTGGAGTTTACATGGTAGGCTATTTATGTAACGTAAGGTTTTTTCAAACACGTTATAAAAAAAAAATTTTATGAGCAGAAATGATTTTATGCTGTCAGGCACCCCCAATATTTTATTTTGGGTATAATTTATTAATTCCTGGACTATTTGCGTAACGTTTTACATATTATTTGTCAGCAAACCCTAAGGAACCCAAAAATACTAATTTAAAGGAGCTACGTGGCTGCGTTCAAAATATGCAATTTCTTCTATCTCCTGTTTAGAAGATGTGCTGTCTGGGTACTGTTATGTGTTCAAACGTAAACCCATATAATGTTGTCTTTTCTAATAAGAGTCTGTTATGATTTATAAACCTAACTCTGGGAAAGGGTAGTGTATTTTATCACTGTCCGTCTGAAAAAAAATTAGTGCATGTAGACTTACACGCGTGATGGTAGTAATTGTGTATCGCGCGAAGCGGGTTTAGTGTTCGGCTTTCTGCCTCTCCCTTCTCTTTTTATCCCTTTAGTCCATCTGTTCGTTCGTTTTGGTAACGCAGTATAATTAATGTTAGGGTTAATTTAGGTCATTACGCAGTACGTCTCAATGCTTTTCCAAGAAATACAGCACACGTTTCATTGAAGAAGGCGGGTAATAATACAGTAAGCTTTACTATCAACGTGAAAGCGTTACAATTTGCAGACGAAGCAGAAAACAAGGGGGATTTCGAGTACATTCTTTGGGACAGCACTGTCATTTTACCATTGCTCTTCTCTTTATTAATTTTATTTGTTAGGCTTCATATTTACCTAATAATTTATATATGTGGATTAGAATATTTCATGACACTTCCCCTCTTAAAACAGACATTATATGTCAGTCCTTTATTCTATATACACATAGAGAAATTTATTATTATTTCTGGGGTTTACGGTGATTCTCATCACACGGATGGCGGCTTAAAAAATCCGCTCCCAGATTGGTTTTTCCAGATATATATTCAATGCTAAAATTATATGGAGCCAGAAGCAAAGACCATCGGAGTAACCTAGAGTTCTCATGCTTAGCCTGTGCTAAAAACGATAAAGGTTTGTGGTCAGTTTGCAACTTAAATGCCTTCCCATATAGATAAATATTGAATTTCTTTATTGCCCATATTACTGCAAGACATTCTTTTTCGCTAGTTGAGTAGTTGATTTCAGCTTTATTCAACTTTCTGCTAGCATATGCCACTGGGCTTAATTCCCCATCCAATGCATCTGATTTCTGTAGTAAAGTTGCACCTAGCCCAATATTACTTGCATCCGTCCTTACTATGAATCTTGACTTAAGTCAGGTAATTTCAAAATGGGTTTACTTGTGAGCTTTTCCTTCAATTCTTGGTAAGTCATTTCACATTGTGGTGTCCATGTAATGCGATCTGGAAGTCCTTTACGTGTCAAATCCGTTAAAGGTGCACATATGGAATTAAAGTTTTTGATATACTTCTGGTAGAAACCACATAATGAGACAAAGGATCTCACGTCCTTCTTGGTTTGTGGTCTCGGGGCTTTCTGTAGTTTCTCTAAATTCTTTGGGTCAGGGGTCATGTTTCCCTGATAAACTGTGTGTCCCAAAAATTCCAATTCTTTACATCCAACGCAACATTTGGTTGGTCGGGCTGTTAAATTTGCCTCCCTAAGTCGATCAAACAGCATGTTCAGAGAGTCAATGTGTTCCTCAAATGTTTCTGTTGCTATAAGGATATCATCATAAAATTTGTTATACAGGGATTATTCAGAGGATCCAATAATTTTCTCATCATTCTAGAGAAGACACTAGGCGCATTCTTCAATCCAAATGGCAATCTATTAAACTCATAGTGTCCTTCTGAGGTACTAAAAGTTAGGTATGGTCTAACCTCAGGCTTTACTGGAATCTGATAGTATCCTTTACTCAGATCCACTTTTGAGAAATATTTAGCTTTATTTAGTCTGGCAAACAGCTGATTTGTATCCGGCAATGGATCCACCTGTCCTTCTGTAATAGCATTCAGTCTCCTGTAATCTATACAGAGTCTATGTTCTCCAGAGGGCTTCCTTAAAAGTACAACACCGGAACTATACGAAGACTCACTGTGCGAAATAATTCCTTCCTTCAACAGATAGTCTATCTCTTCCTTCAAAGCTTTTTCCTTAGCAAACGGAATCGAATATGGTTTCATACAGACAGGTGTGGAGTCTATTAATTTCATATCATATTCCAATAGGTTTGTATGCCCTGGTCGGTCTGGTAACACCTCTGCATGATTATTTAGAACCTGTTGCACTCTCTCTTTCTGAGTTTTCGTTAAATGTGTACTGATTTTCACCTGTGCTGCTGTCTCACAGGGGTGTAATGGATATTCAAATGATGAAAGTGGTTCCTTTTTTCATCTCCATGGCGATGGACAAGGTCAACAAGTGTGTCTCTTCCTGATGTTCTCTTTCCAAATATTTCTTCAGGAGATTCACATGATAGATTTTTTTCTTTCCCCTTCTTATCTATCTTATAATTTGTTCTAGACACCTTCTCTAGAACTGTATATGGACCCTGCCATCCAATTTGTAACTTATTCTGACTCCCGGGCAAAAGAAGCAGTACCTTCTCTCCCACAGCCAAAATTCTGTCTTTCGCCTTCCTGTTATAATAGGCAGCATGTTTCTTCCTGGCTTGTTTCAAATTTTCATTGGCAAGTTTCCAGCCAGTTTTCAACCGAGTGGTCAGCTCATTCACATATTGGTTTGAAGATGTAATGTTTTCCTCTGCCTTTTCATCAGTCCACGTTCTTAACAAAGCTACATATGGACCTTTAATTGTGTGGACCTATTTGTCCATGCACCGGTATGGTCTCTTCACTTGAAGCTTTATAGTGATGATTTTTCCTCCCAGAATTATCATTCACAAAACGACCGCTACCAATTTTTCTTTTGGGGCTTTCTCCCCTCTTAAAATTCTTGATGAGAGATTTCCTCCCTACATCCTCTTCCTCCAGTTTGTTTAAGTCCGATTGAGGGATTTTCGGCTTATCCTGGGGTAAGACATCTTTTTGCACTCTCCGCATAGTGGCCATTGTAAAACAGTTAAGTGAAGCTTGTCCGTGAAAAAGGGCTTCCCATTCCATTTGGTCCACTTTATCAAATCTATTTTTCCTTTTATTGTCAGGCCTGATTTTGCCCCATGGCGTGTCCAGGTCCTGATCCATGTTCCCACTTGTGGGTGTTCCCTCATGTGCTATACTACACCTTTCTACAAAGTTCTCAATGTCCCATCTTGCTTTGGGCCAATAATAATTGTGAGCCACCTTTTGAATGATGGTACCTATCTTCTCATGGTCCCCATCTGGTTTCACATGTAGGCTCCTTATTAAGTCTGCCCTATATCTTTTTGGAAGAACCAGCTGTCCGTGACCATGGGATCTAGTTCCGGCCTTCCTATACATCAACTTGTTTTTCATGTAAAAATCTCCCTTGCCTGGAGTTGTATGACAAGTTGACAATTTTCTGAAACAAGGCTTGAGTGTTTTATCTCCAGCCTGTGCCTTCCTCATCTCTTCTGGAGTGGTATCCAACATAATATCCTCCTCCTGTCTTGAGGTCGACCTGACCTGAAGGGTTGCCATATACACAGGTTTCCTTCTGCAACGGTCAGTGTCATGATTGTCCATCTGACAATTTTTACACCACCTTTTTCCTTGGTTGAAAGATTTTCTTTCATCATATTTCCTTTCATCGAATTGTGGGAATTTATTTTTATTGTCATACCGTGGCCTATCAAATTGGTGCTTACCTTTATTTGATCCTAAGGATCAAATTTATTAAAGTTCTGTGGTGCCCTAAAGTTGTCCACCTGTTTCTTTTTATTACCTGTTACCTCTGCTTGATCTGCTTGATACCTTTCAGCAACATTTAGCAACTCACCCAGCCTCTCTGCACCTTGTTCCATGAGAAACTTTCTCAGGTCTGGAGCCATGGACTCTCTTAGTTGCTCTATAAGGACCATTTCCTTAAGATCTTGGGTTTTCCCCAGAGAAGTCCATTTCTCCAAGTATGTCTCTATTCGTGCAGAGAACTGGTGATAGGTTTCACCTGACAGTAGTTTAGCATTCCTAAATTTTTTCCTGTAAAACTCTGCATTCTTTTCATACCTTACAAAAGAGCCTGCTTTAGCATGTCATAATTTTCCTGATCACCTCTGCTCATTTTTGCAAAAACTTCATAAGCTGCCCCACGAAGTCCCTGAGATAACTTTAAGCTCCACCTTTCTCTCTCTAACCCATACGTGGTAGCTAATAGTTCGTACCTATTTATATAGCTCTCAATATCATCGTCATTCTCAACAAAATGATCTAAATGAAAATTCATAGCTGAGATTGAGGCTCCTTGAGTAACCGTA